>JAANYP010009168.1:0-42097 GCA_020465985.1 Centrapalus pauciflorus | reverse complement strand
AATGAAACAACAGGTCTCAGCAGGCAAAGCTTAACATAAAACAGATATAATCATGCGAAATCTACTGTACTCACAGTGGGTGCGTTATTAATCTTTAATCAATTTTTTGTTTTATTTCTCCTCGGGCTTTCAACCGGATCCACGAAGTACCCCACTGTGGGTTAAACAACACCACAAGGGACCTGTAAGTCAGTTGTAACAACATATCGTGTCAATAACTGTTTATTTCCATATAACCAAATTTTATAAGTTTTTACCATATTTGATCCCAATTTCGGATCCATGTCCGAATTCGGACGCCTCCCGAATTCGGACCACCAGTTCGGATCCCACATGAATCCAAATTCGGTCCCTATGTCAAATTCGGACCACATGCCTAGTTCGGATCACATGTTATGTTCGGACCATATCCGAATTGGTCCTCAACCGAATTCGGACCCACATCCGAATTCCAACACTTAGAAATATTTTCTTTCAATTTTTACAAATCGATATTTCAGGACACATCCGAATTCGGTCACATCCGAATTCGGATTCCTACCGAAGTGCAACACTTATAAATATTTCTATATTAAATATCCTAAGTTCGGGCCTCATCCGAATTCGGACCCCCATCCGAGTTCATCTCGGATCCGAATTCGGATTCCACTGTGTTCATACTTGTGCAGTTTTTCTTTGAATATTATTTTCCAGATTTAATCTAAGTTATTTTTGCACTTACTCAATACATGAAATAACTTGTACCAACTAAAATATGCTTGTTTTCAACCATTTCAACACTAATATTAACACATTTAAGTACTAATTTGAACACTTTTTGTTCCTTTTCATCCTCATCGACGAACACACACTAACACACACTAAATCCTCAAATCCATACTTTTATTCCAAATCAGAAGCTGAAATTTGATATTTATCATCTTATATACTCGATTTAAACTAATCCACAATAACATCATACATGCAACAACATTTGAAACCTTAAATCTCATTTTCGGATTTTAACAAATCCGAACCAAAACCATCAATTTCAAAGAATTATTGAAATGTTTACCTTAAATCGATTCTTGCAGATGTTTTAGTTCCTCCCAAACAGCCTTAATCCAAATTTTCAGCTTCCAATTCCAAGCTTTTTGATGATCTTCGATTGTAGAGAGAGAGAGAGAGTCGAGAGAGATATGAGAGTTTAGTGAGAGAGAGTGTTGGGTGGAAATGAAAGACCTTTGGGTCTTTTATTTCAAAATTCCAGTTTAACACCTTTAGTCCCTCAACTTATCCGGTTCCATAAAATACTGATTATATAAATAAAGAATTCTATCTTTATTTATTATCCTTAATAATTTAAGAATTCTAAATTTCCATATAATGCAATCAACTTTCATAATTCAACTTAATATTACATTAATTTATAAATGCATCTAATTAAACCTCAAATACAGTAAATTTAACATCAGGATGTTACAGCATGGGCTCCACCACGCTCAAACTTCGTCCTCGAAGTTATTTGTTTTCAAACAGTTGCGGATATTTCCTTAACATGTCCGCCTTCGTCTCCCAAGTGTGATTTGCTCCTTTATGATGCTTCCAACGTACCAGCACCATTTCGATCTCCTTGCTCCTTAGCTTCTTTACTTTCGTATCTAACACACATTCAGGCTCTTCAACATATCGGAGCCTTTCATCGACTTGCAATTCAGTATGATCTGCCCAATCTTCATTTTCTGCGGTGAAAGACTTCCTAAGATTCCCAACATGAAATACCGGGTGTATGCCCGACATCCCTTCAGGCAATTCTAACCGATAAGACTGATTTCCAACTTTTTCAACGATCCTAAATGGTCCGACGAATCTTGGAGCCAATTTTCCCCTCTTCACAAAACGAGTAACACCCCTCATCGGTGATACTTTCAAATAAACCCAATCGTTCACCTCAAAGTTGATCGGTTTGTGCCTCCGATCATAGTAACTTTTCTGACGATCCTGGGCCGCTTTCATGTTCTGCCTGATCAACTGTATTTTCTCGTTTGTTTCTTGAAGCAAAGCCGGCCAGGCAATCGGCGTTTCACCCGTTTCTCTCCAACATGTAGGAGTCCTACATCTCCTTCCATATAGAGCCTCGAACGGAGCTTTCTTGATTGTAGCGTGGTAACTATTGTTATACGAAAACTCTATGAGTGGCAGATGATCGTCCCAATTGCCACCGAGATCTAGCACACACGATCTCATCATATCTTCAAGCGTTAAGATGGTCCGCTCACTCTGACCATCAGTTTGCGGGCGGTAAGCTGTACTCATTGCTATCCTTGTCCCTAACCCTTCTTGCAAAGCCGACCAAAAATTTGAAGTAAACCGGCTGTCCCGGTCCGATACTATGGACTTAGGCACTCCATGCCTAGAAACAATCTCGTCCATATAAATTTTTGCCAACTTTTCTAAGGAGTAACTTTCTCTTATCGGTATAAAATGTGCGGACTTAGTTAATCTATCGACTATCACCCAAACTGCATCATGTTGGCGCCTAGTCTTCGGCAGTTTTGTAACAAAATCCATAGTAATGTGCTCCCACTTCCATTCCGGAATAGGAAGCGGTTGTAGACTGCCATACGGTTGCTGATGCTCGGCCTTTACCAACCGACAAGTTCGGCATCTTTCTACATATTGCCCTATATCCCTCTTCAATCCTGGCCACCAAAAATCTGCCTTTAAGTCATTGTACATCTTTGTACTTCCAGGATGTACAGAAAACCTAGACTGGTGTGCTTCTTCGATAATTATTTGTCTCATTCCACCATATTTCGGCACCCATATTCTTCCATACACACCTTTTAATCCCGATTCACTAGTTTCCATATGTTTAATCTGCGCCCTTATATCCTCAGCACCAACATTTTCGTCTTTCAAGGCTTCCTCTTGAGCGGCCTTGACATCATCTATAATAGTAGACGTTAACATGGTAGATGTCATCATATAGCAGCAATCCTTAGCATACGCTTTCCGACTCAAGGCATCGGCTACTACATTAGCCTTTCCGGGGTGATAAAGAATTTCACAATCGTAATCCTTTATTAGCTCCATTGATCGTCTCTGCCTCATATTGAGTTCCTTCTGGCTAAAAATGTACTTTAAACTCTTATGGTCCGTGTATAATTGGCACTTAGTCCCGTAGAGATAATGCCTCCATAACTTTAATGCGAATGTTACTGCAGTCAACTCGAGGTCATGAGTCGAATAATTCTTCTCATGCTGCTTCAACTGCCTTGAAGCATATGCAATTACTTTCCCGCGCTGCATCAGTACAGCGCCTAACCCTAACCTCGAAGCATCGGTATACACCACAAAGTCATCATTGCCCTCAGGTAAGGCAAGTATCGGCGCTTCACTCAAAGTTTTCTTCAAGACATCAAACGCCTCTTGCTGCACGGTCTCCCAAACAAAAGGCGCATTCTTCTTCGTTAATGCCGTCAGCGGAACTGCAATCTTTGAAAAGTCCTTTATAAACCTCCTATAATATCCCGCCAACCCAAGAAAACTCCTGATTTCCGTAGCTGATTGTGGCGGTTCCCAATTTCTTATAGCCTCAACTTTAGCTGGATCAACCGAAATCCCAGCTCCAGATATAACATGTCCTAGAAACTGTATCTGTTGTAGCCAAAACTCGCACTTTGAGAACTTGGCGTACAACCTTTCTTTTCTCAACAACTCCAACAGTTCTCTCAGATGTTCAGCATGTTCGGCTTCAGACTTAGAGTATACCAGTATATCATCAATAAACACTATCACCGATTTATCCAACATCGGTCTGCAAACTCTATTCATTAAATCCATAAACACTGCTGGGGCGTTGGTTAATCCAAAAGGCATCACCAGAAACTCGTAATGTCCATACCGAGTCCTGAATGCTGTCTTTGGCACATCTTCCTCTCGAACCTTCAATTGATGATATCCCGATCTCAGATCAATCTTAGAAAATACACTAGCCCCGTGTAACTGATCAAACAAGTCGTCTATCCTCGGCAGAGGATACTTGTTCTTAATCGTCAACTTATTCAGCTCCCGGTAGTCAATGCACATTCGCATTGTGCCATCCTTCTTTTTCACGAACAATACCGGAGCTCCCCACGGCGACGAACTCGGCCGAATGAAGCCCTTGTCCAACAATTCTTGCAGCTGTGTCATCATTTCCTTCATCTCGGTTGGGGCGAGGCGATAAGGAGAACGAGCTACTGGTGCAGCTCCGGGGATCAGATCAATTCGAAACTCAACTTGTCTCTCAGGCGGCACGCCATACAAGTCTTCCGGAAACACATCCGGGAATTGTGAAACAACCGGCACATCGGCCAAAGTTCTCTTCTCTGCCTTAACATCAATTGCATATGCTAAGTATGCATCACATCCCTTTGCAACAAGCTTTCGAGCTTTTGCAATAGTCAGCAAACACAGATCCCCGCTTCTCCTATCCCCATATATACATATCTCACGCCCCTCCGGGGTAGTTATCTTTATCATTCGGCTCTTACACACTATATGGGCTTCATTCTCGATCAACCAGTCCATTCCGACTATCACATCAAACTCGCTGAACTCTATCGGAATCAGATCTAAATTGAAGACTACATCTTCAATTACTAACGTGCAATTTCGGTATACATGATCTACCTTAACTAAAGTATTGCTAGCAGTTTCAATATCAAGTATAGCAGACAACTTAGACAGTGGCATGGCAATTCTTTGTGCAAAAGTAGTAGACACGAAAGAACGGTTGGCACCCGAATCAAATAGAACTCGTGCAGGCAAGGAATTTACAACAAACATACCCGTGACCACCTCTGGGTTTTCCCTTGCTTCCTCTGCAGTGATTTGAAAGGCACGAGCCGGTGCCCTTTGTGACTGACCCCGACCTCGGTTAACTGAACCACCACTCGAACCTCCAGACGATCGTGTTGATGATGGGACAGCAGCCGTTGGAGCATTCTTTCTACAATTCCTGCTATAGTGACCCCACACCCCACACTTATAGCAAGCATCACCCTTCCTTGGGCAATCATTCTGAAAATGTCCCAGTTCTCCACAGCAAAAGCAAGCACGTCCGTTAGGGCACTTGCCAAAATGTTCCAAGTGACATTTATTGCAATACTGCGGCTCACTGTTGATGGAGAATGCACGCGCACGACCGCGATCAGATGAACCAGATTGTCGGCGATACGACTGTTGAGGTGAGTATTGTGAAGACCGGGAAGAACCAGAATATCCTCCCTCCCTTTGGCGCTTCGGCGGTGACGGCTGTGTTGGATTGGTGGAAGCAGCAGCAGACCCAACAGAGTAGCCTGACATAATCAAAATCTGCTCTACATTTCTGGTAGCCTCAAGTAAGCCAGCAAATGTAGGGTAACGAACATTGCTCATGACCCTCCTAATCTCAATGTCAAGACCAGCCTCGAACCTGGTCACTTTCCTTTCTTCGGTGTCCACCTGATGAGGTGCGAACAGACTTAACCTCGTGAACTCCACAGCATATTGGGACACCGTCTTCGTCCCCTGTACCAGCGCCATAAACCTTGCCTCTAATCTCCGACGCTCATCAATCGGACAGTATTGCTGAGTGAATAAGTCCGTGAACTCAGCCCATTTCATAACCGAAACCTTCTCCAATGTTAAAGCGTTCACCATGGCATTCCACCACATGATTGCATCATTCGTGAACATAGCAGTTGCATAACGAACCATGTCCTTCTCAGCACAGTCGCTGATTCGGAATGTTCGCTCAGTTGCTGTTATCCATTCCAGTGCGGCAACAGCATCCCCTAAACCGTTAAACTCTACAGCTCCATTTCCTTTAAAATCCTTAAACCGACAACCCCTGGGCTTATTAGATGACCCAGTGTTGTCATCTTGTTCCTCATTATTTCCTTCTCTTTCTTTTTCTTTGTTCTTCCTTTTATCTTCCCTTCGCTTAGTTTCGGCCTCATCTCGAGCCCGAAACTGCTCTTGAATCATCTCTCTTTGCTCAGCCATCATGGCTAGCATCATTTCTCTCGTCTCTTCAGGTGTCATTCCTCCTCCAGACATGTTCTGAAATACGAAACATATAACTTATTTAGCAACATGTCATAAATTTAAAGACACCATTCATTTGTCCCGTATAATAGTCAATCCCTATAATTACTAGATCATAACCTATCTTAGTTCAGATCATTACTTAGCATCACTACATATCATCACCTAATGTTTGAGATCAAGACCTCACGGACACTTGAATCTCAAACTACTGCTCTGATACCATCTCGTGTGGCACCCTTGCCACAACAACCACCATTATCCAGACACCCAGGATTAATTACCAATACATAAATTACATAATGATCTGGCTACTTAATTAAAGTGCGGAAGCAATTAAAGTACAAAATAAATTATTACAATGGTTTCAAATCACCCTATGGTGCTACAAAGGTTACATGTCTATGTCTACAAACTTCAAATGCATTACATAAATCCCAAATTTATTACAACAATAACCCCAGCAATAAGTTACCAAGTAAGCAACTGAGTCTTCAATTCACTTCAAACAACAACCTAGCTAGATGGTCCCGCAGCTGATTTTCCTTTTCCTGTAAAAATTTCAACAACTAAAACGTAAGCGAATGCTTAGTGAATACATAGATTGCGCACATTATAAATCTTTATGAAGCCCAAGAGTAACCCCGACGACAAACGTCGTATACTCTCTTCGTACACCAAGTACGGACCAGAGCCGCAGCCCCTTCGAGCCCAAAGCTCGGCATTTACACATACCATCTGAGACAAACGTACGATCGGGGATGACATACTGCCTACCGGACCTGGAGGGATCAGCTCCAGCGTCATATAGCACAGTAACATCAGAGTTATCGATGCGACCCACCGGTCCATCACTAGATGCACAACAATCGAACGGACATGCAACAAGAAAGAATGTGCATCTAAATCTACGCAAGTTAGTAGAATTCCAACCAAACAAATGAAACAACAGGTCTCAGCAGGCAAAGCTTAACATAAAACAGATATAATCATGCGAAATCTACTGTACTCACAGTGGGTGCGTTATTAATCTTTAATCAATTTTATTTCTCCTCGGGCTTTCAACCGGATCCACGAAGTACCCCACTGTGGGTTAAACAACACCACAAGGGACCTGTAAGTCAGTTGTAACAACATATCGTGTCAATAACTGTTTATTTCCATATAACCAAATTTTATAAGTTTTTACCATATTTGATCCCAATTTCGGATCCATGTCCGAATTCGGACCCCACCCGAATTCGGACCACCAGTTCGGATCCGACATGAATCCAAATTCGGTCCCTATGTCAAATTCGGACCACATGCCTAATTCGGATCACATGTTATGTTCGGACCATATCCGAATTGGTCCTCAACCGAATTCGGACCCATATCCGAATTCCAACACTTAGAAATATTTTCTTTCAATTTTTACAAATCGATATTTCAGGACACATCCGAATTCGGTCACATCCGAATTCGGATTCCTACCGAAGTGCAACACTTATAAATATTTCTATATTAAATATCCTAAGTTCGGGCCTCATCCGAATTCGGACCCCCATCCGAGTTCATCTCGGATCCGAATTCGGATTCCACTGTGTTCATACTTGTGCAGTTTTTCTTTGAATATTATTTTCCAGATTTAATCTAAGTTATTTTTGCACTTACTCAATACATGAAATAACTTGTACCAACTAAAATATGCTTGTTTTCAACCATTTCAACACTAATATTAACACATTTAAGTACTAATTTGAACACTTTTTGTTCCTTTTCATCCTCATCGACGAACACACACTAACACACACTAAATCCTCAAATCCATACTTTTATTCCAAATCAGAAGCTGAAATTTGATATTTATCATCTTATATACTCGATTTAAACTAATCCACAATAACATCATACATGCAACAACATTTGAAACCTTAAATCTCATTTTCGGATTTTAACAAATCCGAACCAAAACCATCAATTTCAAAGAATTATTGAAATGTTTACCTTAAATCGATTCTTGCAGATGTTTTAGTTCCTCCCAAACAGCCTTAATCCAAATTTTCAGCTTCCAATTCCAAGCTTTTTGATGATCTTCGATTGTAGAGAGAGAGAGAGAGAGCCGAGAGAGATATGAGAGTTTAGTGAGAGAGAGTGTTGGGGTGGAAATGAAAGACCTTTGGGTCTTTTATTTCAAAATTCCAGTTTAACACCTTTAGTCCCTCAACTTATCCGGTTCCATAAAATACTGATTATATAAATAAAGAATTCTATCTTTATTTATTATCCTTAATAATTTAAGAATTCTAAATTTCCATATAATGCAACCAACTTTCATAATTCAACTTAATATTACATTAATTTATAAATTCATCTAATTAAACCTCAAATACAATAAATTTAACATCAGGATGTTACATCGAGAAAACTTTTCGAATTTATCGAGTTTGAACAAGAAGTTTCTGAGAAAAGTTTAAGTTTCAATCGAATTTGGATGGTTGGGGCTTAGAATTAGAACTTTCAAACTCGGTTGAAACATCATTCGAGAAAAATTAAGGTTTTATCGAGTTGGACAAAGAGTTGTTTGAGAAAACTCAAGGGTTCATCGAGTTGGACAAAGAAGTGTCCGAGAAAATTTCATTTGTCATTCGAGTTTTTAATAATTAGGACTTAGAACTTTCTAGGTTGTTCCAACTCGATCAAAGGGACATTCGTGAAAGTTTAAGTTTACTTCGAGTTTGATGCAAGTTCACCTGAGAAAAATGTCATTCGAGTTTATTATAAGTTCATTCGAGTAACTTCATTCATTATCCGAGTTTCACATAACTTCACCTGAGTTGACTTCTATTTTTATCGACTTTATTCATATGTCAACCGAGTTTGTTTATGAGTCATTCGAGTTGGTTCATACTTCACCTGAGTATGTTCATGACTACTTCGAGTTTGTCCATTCGTATATCGAGTTTGGGATCAAATTTTCAAATTTTTTCTAAGTGTGGGAAATTTAATTTTTTAGAGAAGTTTCACATTTTTCGAGATAAATTTGTAAAATCTGTGTTACATTAACATTGGTCTCTTAACGATTGACTTTGGAGTCCTAACAATAATATTTTATTATTATTGTCTGGAATCATGATGCTTTAAACAATGTAACACATATTTTTCTAATTTCTTGTTAAATGTTCTATTTCTCTATCTGTAGGAGTCAATTTGTTTATCTGATATATCTAACATGTGTGTTATTCTTACAGGTAACAAATGGCATCCCAAACCCCCACCCATAACTCAAACTCTTCATACTCCCATTCTTCTTCAAATCATACCCTTGTGTCGGAACCTATCAAATCAGCATCAGTAACAAGACCATCACCATCATCCCCGATCCCTGAAACCCAACTCATAAAATCCAAACACTGCCTAACCTTACTTGATAACAATCACCGGTTTGATCCAAATTTCATAAAAGTAAGTCATCTGGTGATTGTGGAAATCCTAAAAGGTCACCCTCTCGGTTACCTTTTGAAATATAAACCTTCTATTCCTCTGGTTTACTTACATCAATTCTGGCAAACAATCAAATTTATGCCTGCTGAAGGTGATCATCACTTCCAGGTCACCATTTACCAATTCAAACCAAAGATCACTTTGCCAGATTGCGTCATAACTTGTTTTTACCTAGACGCATAGATACAGTAAACTCTCATGAACTTGCCGATTTTGAAGATTTTGTGTCTGACAATCAACTTTGCAGAAATCTTATCAGCCTTGGTTATTCAAAATATTTGACCGAGAGTTCCATGTTTTATAGAATTGGTCTGAATGGCGAGTGGTATACACTGTTAGGCATTATCAACAAATGTATGACCTCTAGACACACTGGGATAGATAGAGGAAGTATTCATTATCTATAGTTGTTTCCTGGTATAGCATTCAACAAGCACTATGACTTTGCCCAATGTATCGGGGAAGATCTTAAAGAAGTAGTGCTTGCAAAGACTACTAATCGGGCCAGGAAGTTTGTGCCACTACAACGGTTTATTTAAATTTTGATCAGAGGCATATTGAGGGCTAATGAAAAAATTCCAAAGAGATCAAATTCTCAAAAGTGCCCAGATTACGCAGTGACGAGCATGCACAAAGTCCAGGACGACCCTAATGCCAATAATATGCCAATTCATGAGGCTTTGTTGAAGTATGCTGATGAGAATGTGGAGAGTGTAAGATTGTATCGAATAAACCATGCTCCAATGGAAACTCAAGAACCACGTTTTCCTGCCCAAGGAGTTATAGGAGAGCATGTATATCAACAAGGGGTTGATGTACAGGGTAACCTTGAGTTGAGGGATGAGGCTGAAGAAGTTGTAAGGGGAGGTGAGGGAGATTCTGACTCTGAAAGAACTTTATCTAATATTCAAGAAGAGGAAAATGAGGGTGGGGATGATGATGATGATAATGGTAATGGTGATGATATTTATGTTGCTGGGGAGAGAGTTGAAATATCTCACTCTAAACGTCTACCGGTTCAAGAAGTTGATGAGATGGTGTGAGTGAGTGTGAGGGAGACCCAAACCACAGACAGCTACATCTGCTGTTAGCTCTCCATTAAGAGTTGACATTGAAGAAACCAGTACCCACTGGTGGCTGCACACCCCACCAGCCACTCATCTCCTTCTCAGCAAAGAGATGTTTCAATTCATCACGGGGATTTTGCACACAATCTATCCTAGGATCATTCGGATCTTATGGATATTGAAACAAGTACAACTCTGCCCCATTGTACATTTCTTTGTCCAAACCAATACACGATAAGACACTAGAGTCAGTTTCTTGTGTTGAAACAAGTACAAAATGACTACGTGTCCCTGTAGCAACAACTAATGTCTCGGAAGCATTCGTTGTTCCGTCACATGAAGTAGTTGGAAGTCCTACCAGAGATACATCAATTCCAACTCTGAATGTAGGCATGCAGATGTTCTATTTACAAGTTCAACTGTCGTGACAACTGGAAGTCTAAGTGACCCAGGTGTGAGCATGTTACCCTTTGTATCCGAAACACGACTGAATGAAGCCATTGCTGGAGCTAGTAATCAAATGACAAGTAAATATACAGAGATGATGAATCAGATGTCAAACATTCAAAGATTGTTAAAAGGTAAAGCTACATCAGCGGTTGCAGAAGAAGAAGAGACTTAAATTTCAAATAATGAGCACTACTGTTTTGAACAGTTTGATGAGATGAGGGAAAGAATATTGGGATTAGAAAAAAAAGTTGTGATTGCTCTTGGATCTTTATCAGAAAGACTGTCTATTATTGAGCAGACATGTAAATCTCAAGCTTCAGGATCTAAAAGAAAACATAAGGATCATGATGATGACTCCGATGATGCTCCTCATGAGGGGGAGAAGAGGATGAAGATTGGAGATGCTGAACTTCAAATGGTTGTATATAAAGAGAAAGAGACATGAGATAAAGGTACAGGTGAAGCGGGAACCTCAACAGAAAAACCAATTAATGCTCAGAGTGAGTTGAAATTGTTTCTTTTTGAAGATGTTCCAGTTCTTGTGAATATTCAATTTGGAATTTATAACTTTGAAGAGTATAACGATTCAGATAATGAAGTGGAAGAAGAAGTATTAGGAATTGAAGATGTTGAAAAAGAAATTGATGAGTCTGAGGATGAAATATTTGAATTGTCTGATGTCATTTTAAGAGCTGAAAGGATATTAGATGAGGAGGAGTTGGTTGAAGAGATTCTAAGTGATGAAATGCTAACACCAATAGTTGAAAAGCCTAAGGTGACGATTAAAGTTAAGGAAGAATTTGATCCCTTTCCGGTTGATGATGCGATGCCTGAATCTGTTAAAGTGTTGAATGAAGTTGAATTAATGGATAAGTTTTTCAAGAGTTATATTTTCGCTGACGAGTCTGAAAGACAGCATCACTTGAGATATGTTGTTCAAGAAGAAGTTCAAAAGGAAATTAATGATATGTTGAGTTTGCTAAATGAGGATGAGATAAGAAAGAAGAAGGTTAAGAAGTTAAATCTTTCTGGAAAGTTGAACGAAGAATTCATAAAGAAAAGAAATAAACTTCCATTTTTGGAAGATCACTTAGAAAATAAGATATTTTGAAAGAAGCGTGCTCCATGTTCAATCTTGAAGTTGTTCAGAGTAATCGACCCGGACATGCCTAATCTTTTGAATTATGCTCATTTTCTGCAAAATAAAAGTCATCGTATTGAAGATGTAAGAAGTGAGTTTAGGATAGTTGATCTTGTTAGGATTGAAAAAGATCGGTTTCTAAATATCTTCTATCCCACATTCACTGTGACGAGAGATGACGGAAAGACATATGTCTTCAGTGAAGCTGACTTGTTTAATATCAACTTGGTGGATGTAGAAAACTTGTTTGATGACTTATGCCGAAATAAGAGAGAAGAATATTGTCGTTTTACACTTAAGGCTCTATTCCATTTCATGCATACAAAGTTGGTTCTCATGTCAATACAAGATCTTCAGATTAAGTTGGAAAGAGGGATGAGAAGAATTAATATCACAACGCCAAACAGATTTATTATACATATAGAAAGGCTGGACGAGTATCAAGTTGTTATCGCCAAGCATCCAGTGGTCATCTACAAAGACAAGGACCAAAAGAAGAGAGCTATGACGATGGTTGAGCTAAAGAAGTATTGTGATGGTACTTTGCAGAAGGTATTGACAGGGATGAAAGGAAAACTTAGTTTTTGATGCAAAGCGAAAATCAAAGAAAGGAGGTCTTAGTTCAAATGATAGAAAAATGATGGTAGATTTTGTCGCAAAGATTGAGTCAATGCTAATGAATAGAAAGAGCATCAGGAGGTTCGAGATGAAGCTGGGGCTTTAAGATTAAAGACTAATAATCATTCATAAAAGGGGGAGATTGTTGGGAATTTATGTTGTTTATGAATGTTATAAGTCTAGGGGTTCTTTTGTAATATTTCAATAGTTTTTGTTTTATATAAATAGAATAATAAGGTATTGTACATGTACGGATCAGTACATACTTGCACGAATATTCTCTTGTACGGATTTGGTTTCCTAGGGTTCAGTGCTCTCTATTTTCAGAAACCGTAATGTAATTCTCTTGTTCATCAATACAATCATTCAGTTAGTGTTGATACTGTTCTTAACTGTTTGAATTCATTATGTGATTGATTAATATTGAATATCAGACTTAACTGAGTCCTAATATGTAAGAGAGACTTAATAAGGTCTCTAAATGATCATATGCATGCATGATGGTTTTTAAATTTAAATCACCCAACATAACAAGTTTACTAAACTTTTTATAAGTTAAAACCTATTCATAAAATTTCCAGGTTTTATCACTGTTTATGTCCTACTTTAAGGTTGCGTTTAATGTAGTTATGAAAGGATTTAGACTTTGATATTATTAATCATGAAACTACTATGTCTTAAGAATTTTTCAAACTAAAAAT
Source organism: Centrapalus pauciflorus (assembly GCA_020465985.1). Taxonomy (NCBI): domain Eukaryota; kingdom Viridiplantae; phylum Streptophyta; class Magnoliopsida; order Asterales; family Asteraceae; genus Centrapalus; species Centrapalus pauciflorus. The sequence goes on along the minus strand of JAANYP010009168.1, from coordinate 28,583 downwards.
AGTAATTTTTTGAGGTGTTTAGGTTAGGTAAATAGTTTGTTAAAAACTCATATGTAAACAACAAATGAGTTGTTAGACCTTTCGGTTTGTAAACAGTATTTGGGGGTTCAAAACTCCGAATTAAATTATGATAAGTCCAGATCTTTATTAGGATATAGATTTAAATTTTGGAAAAAGAAACACCTCATTTCATTAAGTTTTGAGCTAGTATGAATTTTAAAAGTTGATGCAATATTTCTGCCGGAAAAATCAGGATAGAGTAGTTTGTTCATGAACTTGGTTTTTGAAGTAACTTGTTGTTGGTGATTATATATTATCCAAGACATATATTTAACATAAATAAAATAACTAGATAGAGTAGTTTATCTTTACCTAGTGAAGAAAGAAGGTAATTATGTGGAAGAAAGGATCTTGAATTTGTTGCACCAAAGAACTCCTTGAATAATTGAAGAAAGTGAAGTGGTTTTTGTGTGTCTGTGTGTAACCGATTGAGAGAAGAGAGAAAAGAGAGTGTTTTGCTCTTTGCAAGGGGAGAAAATGAATGAGTATTCATCAACTATTTATAGAGGAAGAGGATTCCTACAAAGGATGAAAAGAATGGAGGTTGGGTGCAAATCTAACTAAGTAATGTGAAAAGGATGGATGATGTGATGTAGATGGTGAATGAGTTTTCAAATAAAATATTAAAAGTCAAAGTCAATGGGGGTGCCAATGGGTTAAAAGGCCGGCCTCATGGCCTTTGAAAAAGAAATCATTTTTTTTATAAGTATTTGAAAGGTATTTCTATGTATTTGCATTTTTATGTATTTCTATAAATACTTGTTAAATAGAATACACTAGTTTAATAAAAATGTTTTTGTCTTGCATAATTAAAGTTTTAAAATTGTTAATGCATAACGAATGTTACTAATTCTAATTTAATCATGCAACTTAGTTAATTTAGTTTATCACGTCGCAAGTTGATCAAATTAGTTTTTCGTTGTTTCATGTCATCACACCGATGAAATTTGTTTCTGTTTTGTAAGGAAATTTCTTATAATTTTGGTAACATTTTATTAATATCGATCACTATTAATTGGATATCGTATGCTGAGAAAGAGTATACTTGGTGGGTGTAAAGTCTTCGGTGGAAAGGCGGAGAATGTGGCTAATGACTTCTTTAGTGATTTCGATGGGTACAGAGTCAATTTTGGTGACGAAGTGAGATTAACGCCTCATCAACTTAGCGTAGGTGATACCAAAATTGTTGGAGGTATGTGGATGGGACGGACATGGCAGTGGTGAGGGCGTAGATGATGGGGTGGCCTTTGAGAATATCAAAGGTGATATCCTTGCCTTCTTGGTGTAAGTTGTCTAGGTTGAACTGCCAATTGTGAGGTTGAAATTCAAGATATAGGGCAAGATCGCGAAGAACGTCCTTCGTGAGTTGGAGGTTGTTATTGGGAATGGGTGGGTGGGAAAGGGTAAGTGAAAATTGTTTCATTTGTCCAGTAAATACACACAAGGTTAGTAAACTGACCAAGTTATAATAAATTACACTGGAAAAAATTGTTCCATTTGTCCTGTAAATACACACAAGGTTAGTAAACTGACCAAGTTATAATAAATTACACTGGCACTTAGTCTGAAATTGGTGTGAAATAAAATCGGTGTATTATGTTTAAACCATCAGGATTTCTTACAGTAGTATAAAAATACTACTAAAAGAAATCCAAAGTCAATCATAAGAAACCATTTTTAGAATAGGCCTATTCACAGAAATTCCTATAACTAACTAAGAGTAGTGGTGCATGAACAGAAAAAAAATGTTAAATTATTTATCATTAAAATTATAATTAAAGCATGTTAGTGAGTGTTGTTTACACCATCGGGTTTTCGTAAACTACTATGAATACTAAAATATGAAATCCAAAATCAATCATTAAGAGACCAATGTTATCACACACTAAGATACTGAAATTCTAAAAGAAATGATGAAAATTCAAATGAAGTTATTATATTTTTGGAAAATTTTGAAAATAAGTAAAAATAATGACAAGTGTTAAACATCGGATCAAAGGGGTTCGAAGTTCAGTATGAGGTTGGACTTAGAAAAAAGTTTGATTCTTTGGATAATCTGAAGTTCGGATGGACACTCAATTCGAAGTTCGTATGAGGTCCATGACCCTACACTTAGGCAAATTAATAACACAGAAGTATAAATTAACAAAGGGTCCAAACTTCTAGATGGTCCAAAGTTCGGATGGACGTCCAACCAAAGTTCGGATGGAGTCCAAGATGCAACACTTAGTATTTTTCAATGTTTGTGCAAGTGTGCAAGAACTTCGGACGGGGTCATCCAAAGTTCGTATCAGTCATACAAACTTCGGATGATCCGAAATTATACTTTGGACAAATAAAAACAAACTTATATGAGCATATGAACAGTCATACATGCGCAAATAGTCAAAACACTCAAAATAAACTACAAAAATATATCCTAACTCGATATTTAAGAGCGAGAAACATTAAAATAACAAAAACAAGTAAAAACAACTCAATCTAACCTAAAATCATAAAAACTAACCTGAAAACCTTATTAAATCGCCGAAAGTAAAATCCACGTAAATGCATGTTAAGGACAGAAATAAATGAAAAAGAATGTTACCTGGTGATTATGGATGATGCAAAAGACTTCAAGTACAAGAAGAACCAAGAAAAATGAAGGATTGAGGCTGATTTAAACTGAGAATGGCGGTGGTTGTCGTGTTTCTAAAGTAGCATGTGAGAAAAGAAGAAGAAGAAGAAGAAGAAAAGTGAGCCGCCCCGCCCGCCTCCTTATATAACAGATGGGTGGGTCGGGTTATGGGTCTAAAGAACTTTGTCTAATATAAATTAGGCCAAAATTAAAAATAAACCAGACAACAAAATTTACAAAACAAAAAAAAAATATGATTAAAAGTAAATGCTTAAAATAAGAAAATTTTAGATTTTAAAAACAAAAAAATATATATAATAATAACAAACAGAAAAAAAAAATATTTTTGGTATTTTGAATATTGGTGAAACTTAAGTAGTTCTTTTTGAGTTTTCTGATTTTTCAGACTTAAACAAAGACTAAAATCTTTTTGTGTTTTTCAAGCTTTTTCAAGTACAAACAAAAATAAAATAAAATAAAAATCTTTTTGGGATTTTTAGATTTCTCAGACAATAAAATTAAACAAATTAAATAAAATTCTTCCTTTATAATAGAATGTCGTAAAAATTTTTTACAAACTTGTAGCAGATTAAATACTCCTCCTTATATATATATATATATATATATATATATATATATATATATATATATATATATATATATATATATATATATATATATATATATATATATATATATATATATATATATATATATATATATATCAATAGACCAATTACCCCCGAAGAAATACGGAAAGCCCAACAAACCTGGATTGTTTGAAGTCTCGCACTCAGAAATAACTTCACACGTAGCATTTATCAGTTTCACCAATATTAAAAACTTAAGTAGATAAACGAACACAGAAAATAATTTTGTGACACTTCCCGTTAGTTGAATTGACAGAGGTCTTAAAGAAGCTTCAGTTTTGAGGATAATTTGAAATAAAATTATTTTAAAAATATCTGAAATTCAACTAGAGGGTTGATTCAACATGCCAATTTGGGATACTAAGAACTGAAAACGAGGTTCTTCTAAAGCCTTAGTAACCATATCGTCGAGCTGAAATTTCGTGCCAACAAAATACAGTTCTGTTGTCTCCTTTTCTACACGGTCTTTAATAAAGTGATACTTGATGTCTATGTGTTTTGTTCTCGAGTGTGCACAAGATTGCAAGATATAGCAATCACAGTTCATAGGGATATTGGTATGTGAAAATTTATAATCACGAAACTATGTCCTTATCCACAGTACCTGAGAGCAACAATAGCTTGCAGCTGCTACATACCTAGCCTCAACTGTGGATGTGAAAGCACAGTTTTTCATTTTGGACGACCAGTTCACCAGTCTATCTCCTAAAAATTGTATTCCACCAGTGGTTCTCTTTCGATCTTTTCGTAACCTGCAAAATCAACATTCGAGATGGCAATGAGATCGATGTTGTTCCCTTTAGATACCATAGACCAAGCTTACATGAACCCTTAAGATAATGGAAGACGCGTTTTACCACAGTAAGATGTGATTCTTAAGGGTTGGTCTGAAAGCGAACACGAAGACATATCAAAAACATTATGTCCGGTGTACTGGCCATAAGATAGATCAAGATTATATTTTGACTAATTAACAAATATTTCATCATCAAGTTGTTTGACTTGCAGACTAAGGAAAAAGTTCATTTCCCCCATCATTCTCATCTTGAACTTGGACTTCATGAGGTTTGAAAAGTCATAAAAAAAACTTAGGGTCAATAGAGCCGAATATAATGCCACTAGCATAAATTTGGACTAGCATTATACGCAGACCTTCCCTTTTAATGAACAGTGTTGTGTCCACCACATCTTTATTGAAATTGGAGGCAATAAGCAAATTCGATACGCTATCATATGATACCCGATGTGCTTGTTTCAAACCATAAAGAGCTTTGCTTAGCACATAAACATGGTCCGGTTTATGTGCATCAACAAAGCCTTGAGGTTGTTCAACGTACACCTTCTCAATGAATTCACCATTCAAGAAGGTTGTCTTGACGTCCATTTGGTAGATTTTGAATTCTTTATGAGCAGCAAACGCCAATAAGATTCGGATGGCTTCAATCTGTGCAACCGAAATAAAGGTCTCGTCATAATTTAATTCCTATTATTGCCGGTAACCCCTCGTGACTAGCCTCGCCTTGTTCCTTACCAACTATTTTATTTTCAACTCTTTTGTTCTTAAAAATCCATTTACTTCTGATCAGTGTTCAATCTTTAGGCTTGGGAACTAACCGCCAAGCTCTGATTTGTTTGAACTGATTGAGTTCTTCTTGCATAGAAACTATCCAGTTCGGGTCTTTTAGTGCTTCATCCACACGAGCAGGCTCTTTTAGTGTTTCATCCCCCATCATACTCATCTTAAACCTTGATTCCATCAGTTTTGAAAAATCTTCACACAGTGAAGGGTTAGTATAACCAAAAATGATGTCATCTACATAGATTTGAGACAAGTAAGATACCATTACCTTTATGCTTCATGAACAATGTTGCATCAACTGTACCTTTAGAGAAACCAGAGTTCAGAAATAATATGGTTAGACTGTATACCAGGCTGGAGGTGCTGCTTTAAACCATATAGGGCTTTATCGAGAGCATAGACATATTACGGTCGTGATTCATAAACAAATCTGTCAGGTTGGTCTATATACACCACCTCTTTAAGGATTCTATTTAGGAATACCGTCTTTACCTCCTTTTGGTTGGCAGTAGAATACTTATGACCAGCATACGCTAGAAAGATGCGAATGGCTTCAAGTCTAGCTACCGGGGCGACCGTCTCATCGTAGTCGATTCTCTCTAATTGTCGGTATGCCCTGCTGATTAATCTTGTATTATTATGCATGACAACCCCATTCTCGTCTCGTTTGTTCTTTTTGATCCATTTGGTGTCGATAATTGTTCTTCCTTTAGGTCGTGGGACTAACCTCATACCTTCAAACGTTCAAATTAGAGTGTACATTGCGTTCACCCAGCCTGGATCTTCTAGAGCCTCAACAGTTGATGTGGCTCGATCTTGCTGAAGAATATCGTGTACATACATTCCTTGTTTGTTGCTCGCCTGTTTCAAACAGGAGCGTTATTATCCCTAATAAACTGAGATTCCAGATGGGCTAAGGTCCACCTTCTAAGAAACGGAACGAGTTCTTCTACATATTCGTTGACAGATGAGGAGTCTGAGGTGATGACTTTTGATGTGGATCCAACTGTAGGAGTTGATTCTGGGTGGTCTTTGGGAGTTGCGCCTGGTGTGAGAACTCCAAATGGAGAGCTGGGAGAGTTTGGTGTATTGTCAGCCAGCGAAGGCTCAAAGTGGTTTGGAGTTTGGAGTTGAGATCCCTGATGACTGTCTTTAAGGTATCTGTATCAGATGTAGTTACGGAGTTAGCTGTAGGAACTGCATATAAAAACTCAAATAATAAATCTAACTCCTCTGATGTCATTGTGGAAGAGTTATGTGATGTAGATCGTGTCTGAATTGGTTCAGACAGACGTGAAGGTGCCGCTTCTGAACTGAGTTGTTTGGAAGCGTTGTTAGACTCGTCTAAGTCATCGAATGTGATGCTCACACTCTCACTAACAGATCTAATACGTTTGTTAAACACCCGATTTGAAGCTAAGTTCTTGGAGCATCTAATGAAGATAGTCACATCGCCTTTAGCATGAAACCTGCAAAGCTTATCTTTGTCATTGAGAATAAAACACCTGCAACTGAAAACACGAAAGTATTTGACACTAGGTGCTCATTTATTAATAATCTCATAGGGTGTTTTATTAAACCGTTTGTTAATATGATGGAACCGTTTTTGGTGTAGCACACAGTGTCTACAGCTTCGGCCTAGAGGTGCAAAGGTAGCTTTGAGTATGTCGGCATTGTTCTCGCTGCTTCAACATGGGTGTTATTCCATCGTTCCACAACATCATTCTGTTGTGGAGTTCTGGCAACAGAAAATTGATGGGTAATTCTGTCGGAATCCAGGATTGTGGATAGCGCCTTGTTTGCGATCTCTATACCATTATCCGTGCGGATAGCTTGGGCTTGAAGTTAGAGATTGACTTGAGTCGTTTTCAGAAAGGAGATGATCAATTATAGTGCCTCTCCTTTTACGCGTACAAAATTCACCCATTTTATCTTGAGTATTTGTCTACCATCACTAACAAATGCTTCTTGGCATTGATACTCTAAACGCGCATCGGTCCGCATAAGTCCATATGAATCAGCTCGAATGGCTTAATAGTGCTTGACACTTGTTTCGATATGTGGGATGCCTTCTTGATTTTTCTTTTCTCTCTGGCAGCATGTAGATGATCTCTGTCAAACTTCAGATCTGGTAGACCTCGTACAAACCGATTGGTATCAAGCTTGGTTATCTTCTTGAAGTTCAGATAAAAGAATCTCGTGTGCCATAACCAAGAGTGTTGAGATGGAGCTTCTGAAAGCAGGCATATCATCTTGTTAACTTTAACCTTGGATAGATCAATATTTTAGAGGTTGGAGTGTTGAGTTCTAGCAAGTATTTCTTTCCTAGTTAGAGAGCAGATGTTGCATCTCATCGCCTTGAATGATACTTCAAGTCCTTTATTACAAAGTTGGTCAATCTGAATAAGTTATGACCGACACCTTGGACATAAGAATCTTGAGTAATCTTTAGATTGTCCATTTCAAGATATCCATAGCCTCATATTTGAGCGACGCCATTGTTCCCAAACTTGACCAAGCTACCTTCAGAGGATACAAAAGTTGAGAGAAGATCTTACCTACCGGTCATGTGTCATGAGCATCCAGAGTTTAACAAACACCACGTTTGCCTGAAAGCAAAAATGCAGTCAATATGTGATGATTTGATGTTCTAGTCCTGAACTGAGTGCTCAAAAGTCATGCCAAAGAGGTGCGGGTCCTAATCTGAGGTGATTAGAAACCGTCCTGCAAGACAGTTAAGTGGACTATGATACCCAAATACTGTGATATTTGGGACCTGACTTTAGCTTTGTCCGTTAATCTCTTGTATACAATCTATGTCCCGACTTTAGTTTCATTAGAAGAACACTTATTGTCTATATTAGTAGGAAGATCTGACTTACGAATCCATACATATTTATATGTTAAAGGCCGTTTTGATTCCTTCTGAATCCTATGTTTAGGTTTTTGTCAGCATTTCTTATTTTTGATCACAGGAGCAAAGTTTATTAATGTAGGCATAGACAAAGAGGTTTCAAATTGAGATAAATCAAACATTTGCTTAAATGAATATCTTTTAGTAGAGGAATTGCTCAAAATATCACAATTACACAAAGTAGTACGAGAACTTAAATCAACCAAACTTTTGTCTTTTATTACATTAGAAATAAAAGACTTATAACTCTAGGTTTTGCTCTTGTGGTCTTCTGAAATAGAAGACACACAGCCGTTAGCTTGAGTAGACTCTGGCTTATAATTAATGATTGTCTTTTGCTGTTTTGGCTTTTGAGAATTCTCTTTGACCCATTTTGTAACATCCGGCACTAAACCAGGTTAGCAACAATGACCTAATCTACATTTAATAGCCAATTATAACCTAATCAGTGGTCATTAGAAATTAATCAAGTGATTAACAAGGTTTATTAGAAAATTCAACTCAATTAGAATCAAATTCATCGGTGCGATGAATCGGAAAATCAATTAATCCGATCAATTTACGATATGAGAGATTAATTCAACTAAGTACATTATTAAATTATGATTAGTGACACTAATCAAACACTAATACAATTACTTAACATTAATTATGCAAGACTAAAACAATTCATTAAAACAATGCACCCAAAAGTATTTATGAAATTACAAGAAAAGGGAAATACAAGAATACATTTCTAAATACATTTATACAAAAATATATATATATATAAATACACCCTATAGGGCATGTGTTTATTAGATTTTGACTTCAAATGTTTTAATATTACTTTAAACACAATCATTTTGTTTAAAAGTGCACACAACCTCCTACTTTCCATGCCTTTCATCATTTGAAAGACCAAACACTTTGCCTATAAACAAGGCCTCATTTCTCACCTCTTTTCCACACTTCAAACATCAAAAATCTCTCCTTTTCTCCTCTAAAAACCGGATCTATACACACACACGTCAAAAATCTTTTCATTCAAGTGTTCTTCAAGTGTTCTTCAAGAAATTCAAGTGTTTTTGGTGCACATCTTGCAAGGATTTCAACTTCTACTCAAAATCATATTTTAAATACTTTAAAGTAAGTAAATACTAACTTATTTCATCTTATATTTATGTTTACATAAGTCTTGCATAATATATATAATCATCAACAACAACAAGTTTCATAAAAACTCAAGTTTATAAATTTCTAGTTTTGTTTTTAAGTTGTTTCTTTAAATGTGTTTATGAACATATGAACACATCATAAAAGTGTTAACATTATGAAAACAAGTGATATATAGGTGTTTTATAACTTTTATACAAGTAGTCTTTGAATAAACAACAAGAATCATAAGTTGTTTCAAGTTTATAAACTGCGGATTTTCGGCAGAAAATTTATATCGACTTTGAAAAATCATAACTAAGTCATAACTTAACAAAATGAGTTGATTCTTGTCGCAAAAGTTAGATCTATGTCTTAACTATAGATCTGGAAGTTTTCATAATTTATTTTGGAGTTTAAGACCTCCAGAAATTATTTGGGAAACCGAAAGTTTGACAGCTCAAAAATGGCCAACATAGGGTTTTTAACAAGCTTTTTCACCAACCTAAACATCTCGAAAAATGGCCGTTTTTGATTCTATATAGTAGTTTAATGTCCTAGAAAACCAAAGCCTAAAACGTTTTGGAGCTTGGTCAAAAAGAGACTCAAAGTAGGCCGAAAAACCTCCGAAAAAGCTGGAAAATTATATATATATATATATATATATATATATATATATATATATATATATATAAACTTGACGTTTTAAGCGGGTTTTATTTATAAACTTCTAATGTTGGGTGATTTAAGACATAAAAATCTATAAATATATATATCATCACATATTAGAGATATAAGTCCTTATTATCATTTAGGACTCGATTAAACTTACTCGACGCATCATCCATCCATTTACGCTAAATAGCTTTTTACGCTCGTTTTTGCCATCGCAATCTCGGTGAGTCTTCATAGCCCCTATTTTCACTATTTTTTGGGGTGGAAATACATGCACTGTTTTCATATGGACATCAAAACTGTTTATTTCTTATATGTATTACATGTTTGGATCCATCAGCCCTCAAATCATGAACCGTTAATTGCATTTATTTGCAAGCGCGAATATATTGTGGATAGATCTATTGGGAGTCATGTCCCCCATTCGGGTTAGTTCGGGTCGGCTAACAGCGAGTGCATATATATTCAACACACGGTATTACAGTCGGGGATACTGCACAGGGCAAACTCATTTTTTAATTAAGCTTCGGTTGCACGATGGTTTATGTAATACATACACGGAATTTATGATTTTATAAATTCAACTCATCTGATAATGTCCATACAACTGGTCTTTTCGCGTAAACCTATGAGCTCACCAACAATTTGTTGACGTATTTTAGCATGTATTTTCAGGTGTTTGAGACATGCACATTTATCGAAAGTATTCCAAGGCTTCCGTTCATTTTGGAGTCGCATCGTTTTCAAACTCGGAGATTTACTTGCATCTTTCCGGATAAACTAAATTGTGAATTTAAATTTTAGTATTTTAAGAACTACTTACGCTGTATTTTGGTTATGTAAAACAATATTTATATTTGAAGTTAAATCAATGTATTTTTGAAAAACGTCCATATAGTGGTCAATCGTTATGATTATGGTTATGCTTCCGCGACGTCACGCTTCGTTGCCAACCGGGGTAACGGGGTGTGACACTTTTGCAGGAGCAAGTAGAACTTTCATTGACCTTGTTTGAAACAGATTTGAAAGAAATTTCAATGACCTTGTTTGAGAATTCTCTTTGACCCTTTCGCCTTTCTTTATTTCCAAAAATATATTTCTTTTTCTATTCAGAGTATGATTCTTTGGTTTCAGAAACATTTTCAGGGATAGCCATGGGAGTTGTATTGTTGATGACAGAAACAGATGGAGGCAAAATGTTCATTTGAGAAGAAAGTTGAGACTCTAAGCTATTGATAGTGGCTAAGAGTTGATCTCATTCCTTATCAAACGATTTTACGTCTATTTTAAAATTCTGTTTAAGGATAAAGAACAGTCTCCTTGCTTCATTAAATTCAGTTTCTTTTCTTAAGAAAATGTTTCTGTCAGCATCAAACAGATCATTGGTTTCCTTTAACTCTAACTCAAAGTCACAGATTTTATCATTAAGAATAGACTTACTGGAAGTGATAGCTAATGAAGAGTTAAGACAAGTGACTTCGGCTTCTATACCTGATATTTTCTTTAAAAAATGGTTCCATTCTTGCTCAAGAGATCGTGATGTTGTTTCCAATATACATTCTAGATCAGAAGCCCTTTGTTCTAAAACATGTATGAAATATATTCACGAGGGTTTGACAATGACAGGTTAGTGATAACTTCTTTTGGTTCAACAAATTCTTCTTCAGAGTGATAGAATCATGGTTTAACTAATCATAAACAAATTAATTTGAGATCTATCAGATCTTGCTCGTTTAGCTTATTCATCGGCTAGCACTTTAAGCCAATTTTAATTGTAGGTCATAACAAATCCCCGACCCATGGTATTACATGATATAAAAGGACTCTTCTTTCTGTTTATCATCGCGTCCATGACTCTGGGACCTACATGTTGGAATTAGTGTCCAAGTCATAACTAATTTATAAAATTATCATTAATTAGTAGGGTCCTTTTTGGGTTCTCCTCACTGAACCATAAAGAGAATAAAATAACGATGTGATATAATATTAATTAGAATTAATATTACATAAATAATTAATTAATTGGTTTATTAATTTATTATGTTTAATAAATTAATTAGAAACCTAATAATTGATTATCATTAATTAATGGGTTAGTTTATTAATTTATTAATAGTTAATAATCTAATAAGAAACTAAAAAAATTAATTTAGGAAGTACAGTGGCCAAAGTGCAATTAACAGAAAATTGCAGAAACCCTAATGGGCTTAGGGTATATGGGTCGGCCCCAATAGGGGGTTCCCACATCTCTCATGCAACCTTTAGTTAAGGTTTCCCCTCAACTATAAATAGGGTTGCATGCTAGCTTCCAAATCGTTCATTCATAATTTCAAGTTCTTACTTTCTGAAAGGGATCCAACTTTTGGAACTCAAGATAATTGGAACTTGGAACATGGTTATAAATATTCTCCTTGGTTCATTGGGTGTGAACCATTAGAGGTGTTCCTACTTTGGGCACTAACCGTTAGATCAGAGTCTGCTGTGGAAGCGTTCTTCACGGGAGAAATCAGTTTTCTCTAAAGGTTAGTTTTTTATTCTCCCTTTTATTCTATTGAGTTGCTTTACTTATTTGGTTTAGATCTGTTAGGGTTAATATTCTTGCTGTTGTTAGATTATATATTTTTCCGCAAAGTTTTGAATTAATCTAGCAAGGGTATAGAAAACCCATCACTACATACCTTAAAGCATCTTTAGATTTCAATTCTTTAGGCCTATACGTATTTATAGTTTGATAATTTTGACCGCGTTTATAAAGTTTTTCTTCCATGTCTTTGAGTTTTTCTTTTAATTTCTTTCTTTCAAACAAGAAAAAATAATATTTCTGAATGCAGACAGGTTAATCTACTTTCAGTAACTGATGTTGATCTTCAAGTTCAGATTCTTTAACAAATAAATCCTTTATCTCATTTTTAGTTTTAGACACATCTTCTTAAAGAACTAAGATATCATATTTTAGTTCAGCTTTCTCTAACCTAACTTTTCTAAGAGCTATCTGAAATGCCTCTAATTTCTAAGCTTCTTTTCTTAATACTTTTAACTCAGCTAAAAACTCTTCAGGAACTATACTTACCTCATTTGCAGTTGCAGAAGAATCCTTGCTCGTTTCGGCATCCTGGTCATGAGCCATCAGAGAGACTTCAGAAGCTTTAGGTATGTCCTTAATGTGATGAATATCGGCTATGAAACACATGAGATCTGCAACATCCTCTTCTTTGTTATATGTGTCTGCAAGCCAGTGTTGCAAACAGATCTTTTCCAGTGTTTCATTGCTTGACAAGATTATACTTTGTTTTGTAGTACTGTTCATTCTTTTGTTTCGAAAGACGACATTCTCAAGCAAAGTGTCCCAGCTTTCCGCAGTTAAAGCATCATTTTAATTCTTTCTCATCCAGCTTTCGCTCGTCAGTCTTTAATTTCTCAGCTGTCTCTTTCTTCTCGTCAAACTTCTTGCTTCTAGATTCTTTCTGGAGTTCGTTTGACTCCTTCAGAAATTTCTTATGAAATTTTTAGGTAATAATTATAGAGGTGAAAACAACTAGATTAGAAGTGAAGGACTAATGTTGTAATTGTCGTTTAACAAACATTATGACTATGTTTAATGCATATGGGAAATAAGTTTGATAATATGATGGAACAAATAATGAACATTCAGAGATTGTTAAAAGGTAAAGCTGTAGGGACTGACACAGCTCAAGTTGAAAATCCATTGTTATTGTTGAATTAAGAGGATACTGTGAGGATCAGTTTGTGAGTGTCAATGCCAGAATGTCAGGTCTAGAAGCTTCAGTGGTGAATGTGTTAGGTATGCTATCTAAGTATTTTTCAAAGTGGGAAGAAACGTGCAAGTCTCAAGCTTCAGAATTAAAGAGAAAGCATGATGATCATGATTCTGGTGATCATCATGAGGGGGAGAAGAGGAAGAGACTTGGGGATTCTGATAAGTAATTAGTGTTATATTTAGAAAGGCAGAGAGAAGGAGAGGGTACAAAGACTGGAACTCGATCTCAACAGCCAGCTGGTACACAACAAAATTTGGGATTGATTCTTCATGAAGATGTTCCAAATTCATTGAGTATGCAGTATGAATATGTAGGAGTTTTTGATTTTGGGATTGATTCTTCATGAAAAATGAAGATGTTTTGATGATTGAAGATGTTGAGGTTGAAACGACTGAAACTAAGACTGAAAAATTTGAAAGTGTAGAAAGTTCTATGATTGCTGAGAAGTTGATTGAGGAAGAAGAGTTAGTAGAGGATATTCTGAAAGAGGATGTGCTGGAATCTGAACATAAACCAACGCTTGAAAAGTCGGCAGTTGCTGAGTATGATGATATGTTGTCTCAGTTATTTTGATTACAATACAATCCTAAAACAAAGAAGCTGATGAAAACAGTGACAAGATATTATATGACAAACCAAAAGTATGTGACCGTTAAAGTAGAATAAGAAGAAAATATTCTGCTGATTTTTTTTGGTGAGCCAGAAGATGTTGAAATAGAGATTGATTATATGTTGTCCTTGTTGGATAAGGAAGAATTGAATAAGAAATTGAAGAAAATAAAGTTCTAACATTATCCAAACATCAAATGAAGACTTCATCAAGAAGAGGAATAGATTGATGTTGATAAAGGATATTTTTCTAACAAAAATTATCTGTAAGAAGCAGACACCGCTTACTTTCTTAAAGCTATTTCCAGTGATTGAGCCTAACATGCCGCATATGGTGAATTATGCAAGTTTTATGCAAAACAAGGCTCAAGCTTTGGATAAAGTTCGCATGTGGCCGAGGATTGTGGAGTTCAGAAGGATTGAAAAGGATAGGTTTGTAAATATTTTCAATCCAATGTTTAGAGTGTTAACATCTTATCAGAAAGAGTACAAGTTTAGTGAAGCTGATTTCTTTCATGCATTCATTGAAGATATAGAGGATCTGTTTGACGAGCTTTGTCGCAATAAAAGAGAAGAGAATTGTAGATTTTCATTGAAAGCCATCTTCCAATTCATGCACAGTAAAATGGTTATGATGTCCATCCAAGACATTCAGATTAGAGTGAAACAAGGCATGCGAAAAATAAATGTGACGGCACCAAGAAGAGAATTGAAAAATATTGATCAATGAAAAGAGTATCAAATTGTTTTTGAAGACTTACTTTTTTGTATTTTTTGTGATTTATAAGAGTAGTCAATGGCACTCGAAGTTGGTGGCCTTCAGACTCGAGTTCGAGTTAATGGGACTTGAAGTTCACAGCCTTTGGACTCGAGTTTGACTTCACTTAGACTCGAGATGAATCTACTATGGACTCGAAGATATTGTAGTGGACTCGAAGTTGGTTTGTAGTGGACTCGAAATGTTTGTATATTGGACTCGAGGTGGCAAACAGTAGGACTCGGGAAAATAGTAGGACTCGAGCTACTGGACTTAATAGACTCGAAGTGAAGACATAATAGACTCGATATGAGTCCCTTAGTCAAATTCAACAATTACACTCGAGGTGTTCATCAGACATAAGCTGATGAATCTGTGCAACCAAAGCTTATTTCCGTTATAATCTTGAACTTGCTTTGAGTTTCATGGTCTGAAACCAATAACAACAAACACGTTACTATCATAAAATCATATCAAATGGGTAGTTTTCACATGTAATAATGAAGAACACATTGAATAACAAGATTCTGAAATTCAGCAAAATCCAAGTGAAAAAGTTTGGATTAAACCATAAAATTCATAACAATTGATTCCTGAACATAAATCGAAGCTAGTTGATACTCATGCAAAGAACAAAATCAAGAATTTATCAAGAACACGTAGCGAAACACCAAGAACACACACAAGTTACGTTTTTTAGATTTGAAATCTGTAAAACACGAATTACTCCCTCAAGATTGCAAATTAAAATCTGAAAATATAGTTGTAGATGCAAGTGATATAAACTAACAACATATCAAAATTTCAGATCAAATGGATAAACACCGATTTTTCTATAAAATTTTGAGTTGCTGCTCTGTTTTTGGTTTGAAAACAAAATCAGAACTTCAAATCCAAATTACTCTCAAACTAGAATGAGTTAGAGCATGAAATTCTTAGGATTTGCATGTTATATCAAATAGGTTCATGTTGATGATATTCAAATCATACGAAAATTCAGCTCAATCGGATGTCGTATGAATTTTTGAAAAATTCTTGAACATCACAACTCTTTTATTTTAACTTTTTCGGTTGAAATTTCTTGATTTTCTTGCAAGATTTTTGGTTTCGAAACACCCCCTAGGCTTTGATACCACTTGATAATCCAGAATCTAAGTGAATCAATACATTGAAGAACAATCTTGCATTTTATTTAATGTTTTCTCTCTTTTATACTTTGAAATTACACACACTTAAAATGAGAGAATACAAAAACTACTATACTAAAATCCTAATTTTCTCCTATTTGCACTATTAGTCCTTAAACTTCTATTTCTTGTTGTTTTCACCTCTATAATTAGGGTTAAGTGTCTTTTTGACCATCCAACTTTTAGATTTTTTTTTATTTAGCCATTATTTTTTGTCCCGGTTTAGCCACTGAACTATTATTTGTACATATATTTTGAAACGCCCGTTCTAATAACGCGGCGCTTTAACTAAAATCTGCAACATAATCCTCGAAGTAATAAAATAAAGATTTCTAAGTTCAAACCACAACCATCAGAGTACGCTAAAATTTAAATGTAGTTATTACAACCAAATCGAAAGTCTAGGGATCTACCCATCCCAAGTACAGAATATAAATCGTAGAAAAATGCAGAAGTCTTTTCTGATACCACAAGCAATCAAACTCTAGATCCTGAAGCTGATGTCTTTCCCTTATCAGCTAAACCTGAAAAGTTGTCCCCACAACCGGGGTAAACCGTCGCCTAGTGAGTAACAGATTTAAAAGCACAAACAAACATATATAACATGATCAACACAAATATCGGCTCAAATTCAACATCTGTAGCATTACGACTCGCTCGATTTAGCATACACGAATAGGGTATTGTTACCGGCTCGCCCGATAACAAGTACACTGCGTAGGACTCGCTCGGTTAGCACGTGTACAAAACATGCGGCTCGCCCGACATGCAACTCGGAAGCACACAGCAACCTCACTCAATCCACATAATACACAGTATGCATACCGGGGAAAAGGGTTCTCAGACATCGGCTCATGGCAATGAAATAAATAACAACATTCAAGGCTAAGCATGGTAGTTAAACAATAATTATGGCAATAGAAACGAATGAGATATCCAGTGCAAACATATCATGTATGATCATTTGCGAAATTAAATCAGTTACTCACAGTGCTTGCAATCTGTACTCGCCAAACAACTATCCAATATCAGCTGAAAGTACGAGCAAAAGCCACACTTCTCAAAGAAATCACTAATGTCCTGATATCAAAGTACATTGCCTATTTGTCAATAATCTTAACTCTATAATTCACCAATCTATTAGTTATTGAAATTCACTTAAATAGCCTAACAATTATTTATTTACAATTTCGTTAAATAATCATTAAATTCTTTTTATAAAAATAATTAATTAGTGAGATCAATTTTTAATGAAACCTATTAAACTTGAATTAATCCAAATAATATTTCTTAAGCCCACACTACTTTAACCCATATAATAAACCCGATTAATAGTCCAACGCTATTATTAGTTCTTCAAATTACTAATTATAAATCGAGCCCCATAATTATACTCATAACACTAACTTAACCCAAAATGCATTTAAAACATTAGACCACTTAAAAAAATTAACATAGCCCATATTAATTTATTAAAAACACATCCACTCTTATACTTAAGTCCAACAAAAATTCAAAAATAAAAAGAATAAATGTCCAGCCAAACAATTAACTTGGACCAAAATTTGAAGCCCAAAATTTAAATCCTAAATTTAGAAGACCCAACTAAAATTTCAATTTGCAAAAGCCCAAAAATAAACAAAACCTAACCTAATTCAACACAAAAGACCCAACCGGGTCAATAAAAAGAAAATGGGTCCCTGTGGGTTTCCACTCCATCTCAGCGTGAACAGAAAAATAAACAAAAAAGAAGACAGACATCGCCGGCGGCTACCCAAAACAAAGCCGACAGCTCTCTGGCAAAGCATTTCCAGCAATGACGAGCCCAACACCCCATCACACACTCGACTCTACTTTTTCATCTCTATTGGTGAATCAAAAAACAGAAGGGAAACGGACAGCAGAAGAGCGTCGATGGACAGACGGAATGGTGGCGGTGGCCACCGGCCACGCCGCCGCTGAACCATCCTCTCCGGTCGAAATCCGGCCACAACACCCTACTCTATCGGCGCCAACCCAGAATAGAAAGAAGAAGGAAAGGTGACCGACCATCTCTAAATCCGAAATAAAACCTCAAATGACATTCTAATCTTATTTTTAATCTTGTTTCTAGAGTTTGTATATAGATTTTCGAATTTAGTCACAGAACCCACTTAAACCTCCATTGATGTTCTTGGAGCTATTATATCAAGAAAAAGATGAAGATAATGATATTAGATATTGTAGATTATTCATTTATGGATTAGTAAACCATATTTGTTCTCATTTTATGAATTCTATCATTAATCAAAACCATATACAATAATCAGATTGGATTTAGGATTATTACCTCCAAAAGTTTAGAAAAGGATGCTGTTAAGATGGAAAAGAAGATTGGTATTGTTGTTGCTCTCTTGAAAATTTCCAGCTTCTAAATTCTTCAAATGGCAGGTAAGTACGTGTGTGTGTATGTGTGTGTGTGTGTGTGTTTTGCTTTGTGGAAAAGGAAGATGAATAAGTTGTGAATGGGTACACATATGTACGTATATAACATGCATGATGATGATGATTGTGATATTTGATGTGTACCCCAATTTTGTTATAATTATGTATATATATATATATAAATTTCTTTCTATTTAATTAGTTGGTTTAAAAGCATCAACATTCAATTTACAATTATATAATTGAGTTTGCGTTTAATTACTTCGAAAATTTACGGGTGTTACATATTTAGCCACTAAACTTTCTTTTTACTGATTAAACCACTAAGAATTGTCCCGATTTAGCCACTAGTTTTATTCATTTTTCCCAAAATAGAACATTAAACTAAAGTTTGGTGGCTAAATCAGAAAAAAATAGTTTAGTGGTTGAATGAGACACATTTGAAAGTTAAATGGTCAAAATGATACTTAACGCTATAATTAATACCTACCAATCAGCCTCAATAGTTCAAGACAAAGTGGAAATGCATAACTGTTACTATCTGCCAAAGATAATCTGTTACATGAAGACAAATGAGATATTTGAAAAGGGTGACATACATTTTCTTATGTCAAAATGGCTTTATATGATTTATAAAGTTATAAGTTGACTTGCTTATTTGGGATAAAGCTGTAACAACACAAGACAAAAGAACAAGACAAAGATTCTGTAGTAACACAATAATGACTTTTGTTAGTTTTGTCTTGTTGTAGAAAAGTACAATTGTCTCCTTGTGAGACATTCCGCTTTCTTTATAACTAATGAACAAGGTTTAACGATACCTTCTGTGGGACTATAAAAAGATGCTTCCAAAGAGAGAGAATGTGATTGGATGCAAAGAGAGTTTGTCAATTCAAGCATGCATGTTATTACTTCAACTTGAGTGAGTAAAAGCTGAGGGTGTCAAAGTTGTTCTAAGTGAACTTGTCCTCAAAGCTGTTCAGTGTTCCGATACACTGGGTGTGTAAACAGTGAGTGGATCTAAGTAAGTCTTGTCAGTTAAGTAGTCTGAGTGAGTTTTAGATAAGTAAAACATGTTATTTGACATGTCATCTCGGTTTGAATAACTTGTTTGTAATTTAACATACTTGTTTATATACACAAATATTGAGCAAAATCAGTGTGAACAGAAAAAACAACGACCAATTAGATTTTCAATATTTCTGAACGGAAGAAACGACAAACCAGTCGGATTCTCATTTTTTTGAACAAAAAGTCAATCGAATTTTCAGTTTCTTTTGTTAGGGAAAAACGACAATCAATAGGCTTTTAAATTTTCCCAACGGAAAGACGTATAATTACAAACTTCAAGGAAAACCCATTATCTTGACATCGAAGACCCAAAATATAAGATCAAAACCAATTTAGAAATCAATCACAAATTTAGCAAAGTCGATAACCACTCACAAATCTAATAAAATTCAGAAGGCCACCTTTTTATTGAAAATACCCAAATTTTAAATCAAAAACACATTGATATTGACTGAAAGTCTACTGTTAACATAAATCAGTGATGAAATCAAATTTGAAACAACAACAAGAACAGTTGTTGTTGTTGTTGGGAATAACGACAATCAATAGGCTTTTAAATTTTTCGAACCAGAAAGACGTATAATTACGAACTTCAAGGAAAACTCATTATCTTGACATCGAAGACCCAAAATATAAGAAGATTAAAACGAATTTAGAAATCAATCACAAATCTAGCAAAATTGATAACCATTCACAAGTCTAATAAAACTAAGGCCACCTTTTTATCGAAAATACCCAAATTTTAAATAAAAAACACATTGATTTGACTGAAAATCTAAGAATTTTCCAGTTAACATTAATCAGTGATGAAATCAAATTTGAAACAACAACAAGAACTGTCGCTGTTGCAACTGTTGTTGTTGTTGTGTCGTATAAAAAAATCAGTTTTTACAATTAAAAATTGTTCGTGATGTATAAAAAATACATATGAATATAAACAATTTATATACTTAAATTTAATCAAAATTAATAAATATAATAAATTATAAATTGATAATGTAAGTAAAAAGGTAATAAATAATAAAGGAAAATTAATAATAAAACAAAAGTTATTAAATTACCATCAAGGACCATATACACAACTAATTACAAACATGAGGAAGTAAACTTCAAAGGGTAAAAATATTATTTTTAAAAACTAATAATTGACTAACAAATGAAAGATCAAAAATGAAAATAAACTGTTAAGTCATGGACAATTAATACAACTTTAAAAGTTGATGAACCGTTTCTATAATTTTGAATAAAACACAAACTCAAATATATAAGA
This sequence comes from Centrapalus pauciflorus, assembly GCA_020465985.1. Classification (NCBI taxonomy): domain Eukaryota; kingdom Viridiplantae; phylum Streptophyta; class Magnoliopsida; order Asterales; family Asteraceae; genus Centrapalus; species Centrapalus pauciflorus. The sequence goes on along the minus strand of JAANYP010009168.1, from coordinate 7,857 downwards.
AATTAATTGATTAACGTTATTAAACATAAAAAACCAAAATTAGAAATCAATTAATAACTTGAGAGACAATAAAAAAAGGCATAAAATGGTCATTCACATATTTAATAGAGTGCTAGTTAAAGTTGTTGAAGAAGTGACCAATGACATAAGTAAACAGTAAAAACAAGAACCATTGGTATGGTAAATAAAGTTTAGAGACGATTTTATAAGTTAGGAGCAAACCATAGGAACAATTTATGTAATTTACTCTAAATCAAATAATCTATGAGGGTTGGGTTCCGGTAAGAACCCTCATTACCGTGAGAACGTGAGAACCACTCCAAAATGCACAAATTTGTACATCAAATGCACAAATTTAAAAATTAAAATTTTTACTTAAAACCATTATTAGTCTTAAATATTAATAAATATCATAATCTAACACTAAAATTACATTCAAAAACTATATTCATTAAATTATAAACTAAATGCACAAATTTGAACATCAAATGCACAATTTTTTTTAAATGCACAATTCGTACATAAAATGGATAAATTATAGCATGAGATGCGTAAATTTTTACATGAAATGCATAAATATATCGAAAACACTTAATTTTAGTATCAAATGCACAATTTTATATAGTGGATGCACAAATTTTAGAGTGGTTCTCACGTTCTCACGGTAATGAGGGGTTCTCATGTGAACCCAATCCTAATCTATGAATATTAAAAGAGTAACTAATTGTCACTTGTCATCTTCTCATGATGCCAAGTGGCATCTTCTATTAATGATAAATGTTAATTGGTTTTTTAATATTAAATTAAAAATTTTAAATCAATTTACTTTTAAGATAAAATTATGGTTAAATTATTAAATCTCACAAAATCACAACAAACAATACTTAAAAGATTTTTTTGATTAATAATTATTTATAATATTTAAAAGATTAGTTTAATGATTTTTGGATTAATAATTATGATAATATAAATATACTAATAATAAACTTAAAAAGTTATTGATGATTAGTTTTTTTGTTAAAATGATTTTTAATAAATTAACTATACTAAGATATACTAAATATCATTAGTATTAAAATTTTGAATATTAATTTTCAATTCTAAGATTATATAATTTTAAGAAAACAAATTTGTTAAAGTTATCCGTGCCAGTAAACTATCACGAAGACCCCAAGTCAACTAATAAAGATAGAGGAAAGTATACAGAAATAAAGCTTTTAACACTTTTAAATTCATCCCCACATTTCGGGATGTGGGTGTTTAAGGGTACTTCAGTCATTTGTAATTTTTTTCTTCTTAGAAACGTGAGTTGTAGTGAATAATTTTTTGTCACTTGCTAGGAACGTGACTAGTTCATACGGAAAACTAAGGTGGAGTCGAATCCTCTTCTGTCTCCCCATTTTTGCCTTTGGTTATTACTGATCACATTAGGGGTGTTATCATGACCAAACCCGGACCGAACCCGGTTAGGACCGAACCCGAATTTGGCTAAAATCTAAACCCGTGAACTGGACCATTAGTTTACAATCGGTCGTATTCAGGACCGGTTCCGGTTCGGTCCGGGTATTTGGTGCATAAAAACTAAAAAACTAACTCCACTTTGAAGGTTAGGGGTGTTATCGGACCGGACCGGACCGAACCCGTTTAGGACCGAACCCGAATTTGGCTAAAATCTAAACCCGAGGACCGGACCATTAGTTTACAATCGGTCCTATTCGGTATCGGGACCGGTTCGGTTCGGATATTTGGTCCACGTATAACACCCCTAGATCACATAGTCGCATAAAATATAAACACATAGAAAAATTGATCAACACAAAATTAAGACAAAATATTTTTCTCCGGTCCAACCAGAGACAAATTAAGAGAAATTAACACAATATATTAAGACAAAATACTATAAATTTAATAAAATATTTTTAATATTTATCCTACAAATTAATAAAATTATTTATTTAAAATTTAAACCCATATTATACATGGGTATATAGACTAATAGCAAATATACTCATTTATTGTGAAGACACATGTCATCACGTGTCATTTATAGTTTTTAAAAATAACAATAATATTTAAAAAATATATGAAAATCTATAATATATTTTTAAATTCAAATCATATCAAATTCAATAAGATTTAATACTTTACTAACTTTTTAATTATGATATAATAAAGTTTTAAAAAAATTATTCACTTATATTTAAAAATATAAATAATTAATGGGTCATAATAAATAATAGTATAATTATTATGTAATTTTGTTAAAAATTTTTTTCTACTTTTACGTTTTAGTTTATTATATCTTATACAAATAAATAACAATGTAATAAAAGAATTCTGCATAATAGACAGGTAATAAACTAGTGGATTAATATATTATTCAAATTCTTATTTGATTAAATATTTAAAACCAAATAAAAATTATTACCAATATATAATAAATTCATAATTACTAATGAGTTTTTCTCTTTTTTATCTTAAATCCATACCCAAATCAAAGAGGGTATTTGGTTTGCGTTATAAACCAGTTAGCTTATTACATTACAATAACGCAAATAATTGATTTAAAGTGTTTGCATTGCATACGTTAATAAGTGATTGTTTGCGTTTAGAGTTAAACCTACCACACTTTTTGATAAGTTAAAAAATGTAGCTTATTCGCTTAATAAGTGATTATTTGGTCATTTTACAAGTTAAAACGCAAATCCAAACACTTTAAAAAATGATTATTTATAATTATGATAGCAAACAGCAGAAGCTAAACCAAACACTACATTTCTGGCAGCGTTTTTTGTTACAGCTATTATTTGATTATTAGTTTTCAAAATGACACTTTTTCAAACGCAAATCCATTGTCCCACAGCTCACTCAAAACGGTTAAACCAATAGTCTTCGTCAATAACATATTGTCAAATGACAAAAACACCCTTCACCAAACATATCATAGTAGCAACTTGAGTACTTGACCCTAATACAAAAGCACAACAGGACGGCATATCTATGTTAATATATTCCCACCAGCCAATGAAAGTCAAGAACATGTTACAATTACCTAAATGCCCCTCATAGTTTTATTATTATTATTATTATTTCTAAAGAATTCCAATAATCCAAAAGTCTTCTCTTAAGCTCTTCACTTGCCAAAAAAAAAAAAAAAAAAGACAGACACACACTGAGAAGATCATGGGAGAAAGGGTAGGGGAGAAATTAGGGATAAGAGAATCAGAGATCATAAAAGCTTCTTCTTTAGCTGTGAAATCACACAAATCTAATGGCTATATAAAGGAATCAGGCACCGATGAAACCGTTTTCGCCTTTGCCGGATCATGGTCTGTTCAAGATTTTTACACCCGCGAGCCTTTCGGAGAAATAAAGATCGATGTTTCGTTGTTTCCGTCGCTTAAAAGCATCGGAAACAACGAACTTGCGAAGGTCAATGAAGGATTCTTTCGAAGATTTCAAGCTGTTCAACAAATTACATCTTTCCAGTCAGAGGTAACTCTGTTAGTATTCCTGTATTCTAATTCTCTATAATTTAAATATGTTTTACTAATGAACGGCAGGTAGAAAAAGCAGTCAAGAAAAAGAAACCCGTAATTTTTACCGGGCATTCTTCAGGTGGTCCAGTCGCGATCCTTGCAGCCGTTTGGTACCTCGAGAAGTACACGAGATCTGGTGGTCAGTTCCCGTGTAAATGCATCACTTTCGGATCACCTCTTGTAGGTGATCGTATATTCACACATGCTCTAAACCGAGAGAATTGGGCACGTTATTTCCTCCATTTTGTTGGGAGGTATGATGTTGTTCCTCGGATAACGCTCACTCCGTTCTCGTCGTTCGGAAACGAGTTCAGTCAGATTCTTGATTTCTTCAATCCGATATCACGAAACTTCCAAAAACCATCGATTCCAATATCCCAAGAAGCTTCGGCTTTTTTCAGAACGGTTTTGAAAAATGCATCATCTGTTGCGAGTCATGCTGCGTGTAATCTCATGGGAAGTACCAATTCTTTATTGGAGGTTATATCTAGCTTTGTTGAACTTAGTCCTTATAGACCTACGGGCACATATATCTTTTGTACCGGCAACGGGAAACTGGTTTCTGTGTCGAATCCGAATGCGGTTCTACAGATTATGTTCTATTGTTGTCAACCTGCAGATGAAACAGAAATTAAGGATGCAACAAGCAGAAGCTTATGTATGGATTACAACCACGAACTAAAAGAAAGTCTAGACGGGATGCAAGATGTTGTGTATTTGGATGACGAAATGGACATTCCGTTGTCTGCTAATGATACCGTTTCTACAGACACGACCTCCATAAACACCGCGCTAAAAGACCTTGGTCTTGTAAGTATTAGTTACGATTAAAGTTAAAGAAAAATGTAGGGGAACAGTCTAAAACATAACTGAACCAGAACCGACGTCCGGTTCTAGTAAACTTCCAGTTTTTCCAATTTTTACAAAGAAAAACTAAAAATGCAGACCGGAACCGGATTGTTTGGTATCAGTTCCCTTTCACTACTGTCATGGTTCTGTCCTGACTCCCGACATTTGCACACCAATAAATATGATTCCCTATTTTCAGCTAAACTGATTTTTAGGGAGTACATACAACACAAATATTAGGGTCAAAATTCGATAACATTTTAAGTAAATGGATTCTTTTTCATAAATGTAGTTTCAAAGTATGTTTCCCGAAAAGGAAATTTAATAAAACACGTTTCTTTTAATTATGATCGTTACACTTTTTATACAAGAAGTTACACTTACGAGTTACTATGTGCAGAGTACCAGAGCGAGGCTGTGTTTACGAGCAGCCCAAGCATTCGAAAAGCAAAAGCTACAAAACCAAAAGATGATTGATACAAAGAAAGCCAACATCATGAAAACGCAAGAAATGATAGCCGACTACCAAAAGGCATGTGAAGACCGGAAGATTGGTTATTACGATGCTTTCAAGATTCAAAAGGGTAACGATGACTTCAACGCTAATGTGAGGAGGCTGGAATTAGCTGGCATATGGGATGAGATTGTGGAAATGTTGAAAAGGTATGAACTTCCGGATGGGTTTGAGAGTCGTGAAGAGTGGATCGAACTAGGGACCAAGTTCAGGAAACTCGTAGAGCCACTAGACATAGCTAATTACTACAGACACTCGAAGGATGAAGACACTGGGACCTACTTGAGAGACGGTGGTCGACCAAAACGTTACAAGTACACTCAAAGATGGCGTGAGCATGCTCAGAAGTTGAACGAAGGGTCAAGCTCCGAGACAACTTTTTGGGCAAATGTGGAGGAAATGAGAAGGAAAAAATTCGAAGAAACAAAGGACCAAATTGTTGCCTTAGAGAATGAAGTGTGTGATTGGGTTCACAATAAAGAGCTCGGGGAGGATGTGTTCTTGTCAAAATCTACGTTTGCCGAGTGGTGGAAAACACTCCCTCAGAAGCATAGATCAGAATCTTGCCTCAAAGGGCACTTTGCTAAGTCTGCACAGTAATAAGCAACTCATTTTTACTTCCATTCTATCGTGTTTGATGCAACGATGCCTATCAGCCTATGTATCCCTTTCGGTTCCAATAATACTTATCGTGTTTCCATTCAAGTAAGCATATATACATACATACGTACGTACTACAATTAAAACATAAAGCATGTTCTTCGGTCAGAACTTAGAATAGAAACATTGGAAAGAATATGGCGACATAGAGACTTTAATTGGCTCTCAAAGTTACAAAATCATTCATAGCATTTTATGTTCTATCATAAACATCCTATTCATATTCAATTTTGATAAACATCAAATATGGCAGTAATTATTTTCATAGAATAATATGGCAATTATGTTATTAGCTTAAATTACTATTGCAAGAACAGTTTCCTTAACAACGTTGGTCCATATAACTCAAATTAAATGTATTTTGAGTATCGAGTTAGGGTTTATTAAGCGTCAATAGGGAGAGACGTGCCTCTTGAAAGCAGTCTGATTAGGAGAGACGGCTGCCTCTCGAAAGCAGCCGATTTTGTATTTCGTTACTGTTTTAATATTTTCAATAATAATATTAACCAGGTCCTGTCAAATTTCTATACTAACTAGTTCTCTATAGATTCATAACTACTCACAGTTTAACAATTAACAGTAATCATCGTACTTATTCAAGAGAAACCTATGAATTTTGTCAATACCTTGAGATCATGCTGAACCGTCCATCTTTGAAAGATACATACGGCTTCCTGCAACCTAGACAAAGGCCATCGTCTTCGAGAATTCTTTTGTGGGCAAAAAAACAGCCTGTAATCACACTCGCTAGGAAGAAAACTCGTGTCACTCGAGTTCAGAATTTCACAGAATATCGGACACGTTGATGGAGGCAAACAACCTAGCACGTAATTCCACTACAAACATATGGGAAGGTTGTTTAGTTTAAGTAAGCTTGGCAAACTGTGAGGCCGGAAAATGTCATCTGGCCTCCAGGCTCGAAGACCACAGTCCTCTCGGGTCTCGACTCTTGACTCACTCTAGTCGCATTCACAGTGGGTTCAAACTCGGGGTCTAGATTATTAGGTTGCGTTTATTTAACAGAAAGGTATTTATTTTTTAATTTCAGTTTTTTAAGTTATAGTTTTTAGAAAAAAAAAAAAAAGCAAAGGTTATTATAAAAAGTGAAAACTTGGTTAGATAATGAAAATTTTAGTTAAACAAAATGAGTCATAATAAATTAAGAAAAATAGGTTAGGTGATTGAAAATGAAGAGAGACAAAAGAAGTATTATATATAAATATAGGGTAAGTAATTGGAAAAATAAGATAGATAATATGAAAAGTGATATTTTAAAAATTGAAATGTAAATTTATGAAATTGTTGTTAAGTAAATAAGTTTTTATTTTTTATTTTTGAAAAGTGGGATCAAAATTTTTTAAAGCAATATTATCTTTAACCTCATTGGATGCCAAAGCATTGCCAGGAATGGCCTCCCAATCATCGAACCACCCATTTCATCACCGGATGGTGATCACTTAGGCTTCAGGGAGTGGTGCTCGGTACCCCTCGGTACCGAGCTCGGCAACCATGGGAACACCGCGCCGTGTGCTCGGCATCGGCACCGACGGCATCCTCAACGGCATTCCAATGCCGAATCCTTTTTCCATTTTATATATATATATATATATATATATATATATATATATATATATATATATATATATATATATAATTATATAATTATTAAAATAATTTTACTCCCTTTATATACAACACACATTCATTCAAATTCAATATATTTTCTCATTATTCTCTCATTACTCTCTCTACCCACATTTCAAATTCAATTTCAAATTCAATTTCAAAAAAATGTCTTCATCATCTTCAACTTCATCATCTTCTGCGGAAGACATAAAATACCTCTCGGATGCGATAAGCACAGTCTCAAAAGCTGCTCAGGACGTTTTAGAGTTTCGAAACTTGCAAGAAGGTGAATCGTCACGTCCCGCAAAATCAAGAAAATATATAGAAAGGGATCGTGAATCTGCACACGATCGTCTAATGAGTGATTATTTCGCCGAGAATGCCATTTTTCAAGGGTATTATTTTCGTCGCCGTTTTAGTTTCCATTTTAATGTTTATATTTTTAAGTTGAATGTTATAATTTTTAAATTGAATGTTTTATTTTATGTTTGATTTTAATATTATTAATTAAATGTTATTTTTTATTTCAATATTTTTATTTTATGTTTAAAGTGAAAATTAAATAAATTGAATGGCAACCACACCCTCGAAATGGCATCAAAATGGCAAAGAATGGCAAAACTGACGTGGCGCTGACGTGGCGGCAATTTTGGGTGGCATTGGTGGCAT
>JAANYP010009166.1:0-13474 GCA_020465985.1 Centrapalus pauciflorus | reverse complement strand
TCGCCTTTCATAATGGTGATCATCTCGATAGTCTCTTCTCTCGTCTTGTCTCACTTCTCTCCTCTCATCCCTTCTTTCTCTCCTATCATCATACCTTCTCTCATCCCTGTCATCTCTTCTCCAATCATATCGTCTCCTATCATCTCTCTTTTCTCCTATCATCTATTCTCCAATTTCAGGTTTCATTTTTTCCATTGCTCATACTCATCAGGAAAGAGAACAGGTGGTCTGTTCACTGAGACCAAGACTAGAGCCTCTCGAGAAATGATGAATGTGGGTGGCGAGTGTTGTGAAGGAAAAAGTGATCTTTGAAGTGGAAACTGAAAGTCAACTTGATGGACCGAAGTTCGGTTGATTGACCGAAGTTCGGGTTAATATGAACCGAAGTTCGCTTGACTTAAAGAACGTTTGAGGAGGGACCGAAGTTCGGTTGACTGAAATTTCGGGTGGTGGGACCCAAAGTTTGGGTGATGACCCGAGATAGTTTTAATAAGGATGTAGTGTTTTATAAAAACTACTGACACAAAGTTCGGGTGTGCTTGAACCAAACTTCGGTTGAGAGACAGTAGTTGGAAACTTAAAGACAAGAGGAACAAGTTAAGTTGAAGGACCCAAGTTCGGGTGGTTAGAGACCCGAAGTTCGTTTGGGGAACTGAAATTCAGTTGGAACCGAAGGTGTTTCACCCGAAATAGGACCTAAAGTTAGGACCCGAGTTTACACTTAGAATATGTATTATTCAATAGAACAGTACCATATCAAGAACATAAACCCATATTTTTTAAAATGTGAGTTTTAAAGCCTAAAAATGGTATCTAACTGCTCGGTTTTATTTTAGAAATAAGTATTGTGAAGAACAAGCACCTAAAGACACCAAAATCAGGCATTTTTAAGCAAAACATTCCCAAAACTCGAAGAACAGTTCAGATTTGAGGTTTTCAAAACAAGCTTCTAAATCATGTATATATTGAACTAAAATGCTAGAAATACATACAAGACAAGATACCGATGACTATGGAGTATTAAAACACGTAAAAACAGAATTTTTAAAGGGATTAAAGAAGAGCCCGTGGGTTTTCAAGATGAACAACTACAATGGCAGAAAAAGTCCTCAGATCCAGTTAAAATTCACTCCAAAGGCTATGATACCAATTGTTGTAGTGGTCCAAAACAAATAATATGCACCCACACAAGTTTTTGTAGGTTAATCATCTGAATCATGCAAGAAAATAAATAGAATGTTTGAACTCAATCGACATCAACACATGTGCAGCCGCCACTTTCTCTCACTGAATATTCAAGCTTAAAAATTATCAAAAGGTCACAAAACTCTATGTCAAACTTGCTTTTTATACCTAGGACTAGCTTACCCCTCAACTTTCAACTAAAATAGAATATTACATGGAAATAAATAACAATTACATTGAAATAAATTAAATACACGTTACTACAAAATAATCCACATGATTAAAATTATAAATCTAACAACGTTGATAAGGGTAAAGCAGTTGTTGACTCGTGCAAAGTAGACAGTAACTTGGAGCTTATAGTAGATTGAAACGTGTGACAACTTTTAGCTTTTATCCTTTGTTAGTGTTTGGGTAGTGATTCTTTTTGTATAATTTGTATAAGCGATTTAGAATATTAATCAATATTGAAGTATTATACTAGTATTTTGTGTTACAATTTATAAATTTTGTATATACCTCCTTTGGATATAGAATTTTAAAATCATCCGTATTTTTCATTATATATTGTTTGTTCATGAATACTAATCTATATAACTAACTATAACTGTATTGGTGTTTTAATTTATGTCAAAGTTTGGGTGTTTTAATTACCTTCCTAATTGTTTCTTATCTTTAATTGTATGAACATGTCTAATATACGACGGTATTCATTTCTAGCACATACTTTTTTTTATTTGTCATTTTAAGAATTTATCGAAATTTTCACCAAAAAAGAATAATGTAATTTAATGAAATTTAATAATAACTCATACAAAAATTTTGTCATCACATTCGTACTTTTTTTTTTCTAATTTTGTGGATGTATAATTACAATAATAAATGGTTGATTCTTTAGACAATATGCAAATAAGTTAATATTTTGCATATAAATAATGTGGTTAAGATGAATATATATGTGTGAACTCTATAGTCATTATCTTGACCTCGAAGAAATGAGTATTTTGATTACAAAGAAAATTTTCTATTATTTCATTGCGTTGGTGTATTTATGTTGTTTTTACATAACACCTTCACATAGCATGTGTTCTACTCCGTGGGGGTGGACAATTCATATTTATAATGGGATCCCAGATTCAACAATCACCCTTCGGGTGAGATCGAAAAATGATGATCTTGGATATCATAATATCACTAATCAACAACAAGAATATAATTTTAGTTTTTGTGAAAATTTGATCCAAAATACTCTTTTTTATGGAGATTTTACTTATGAAACAAAAAATGCACATTTTAATGTTTTTGACATAGATGTAATCAAGTTTATACAACCCCGACCTTTTTCACATTCAAATGATTATTGGTTATTAAATAGTTATGGGTATTACTTGTCAAATGAATATAAACCATATAATGATCCGGCTTGGACGTTGAAAGGATATTGGTCCTAAGAATTAAGGAATGTGTTTACCTTATGTAGCAATAGTGTTCAATTATGTTCCGTGTTAATGCAATATTTCTAAATTTATGACTGAAAATGTTTCGTATTTCATATTATGCTTTATATGTTCTGTCACCATTTAATATGGCTTGTATGAGTTTCAAGGCCCGTGAATTTTGGTGGTCATATGTCGTACTATATAAAGATTTTTAAGTAAATGCAAAATGTTCAGTAATAATACGACAATATATATATATATATATATATATATATATATATATATATATATATATATATATATATATATATATATATATATATATATATATATATATATATATATATATATATATATATATATATCCGAAAGCATAAAAACAAATATAACTATTTGTATGGGTCTATGCAGGGGCGGATAGAATGTATAGCCATCGGTGTGGCGGTGTCACATGACACTAATAAATTTTTGCGGCGATAGGTATAGATATTTTCCACAATTTATCTAATATATTATTGACACCTATTATTTTTATCTTTGGTCAAAGTTACGTTATGTAGATCCGTTTCTGTATCTTTTTGTGAGTAACATTTATTAATTCCAAATAATTTTTATGTTGAGGTTTGATTTCAAGATTATTAGATTTTTTCAATAAAGTTATAGTTACAAATTAAGATAAGCTGCATATATCATATATGTATATCAGTATATCTAGTAGATGTTTAGTAAATTAAATAGATCTTAGTCGTGGGTTCAATATGAATTTAAGTGACATCATAATTAATTTAGAGCTATATTGATTGTCAATAAAATGTGAAAAATAAAATTTCTCTAAATTAAATATTCAAGTAAACCACAATTATTACAAAATATATTCATTAAATGATATGACAAATAAAATACTTCTGGTTTTTATACAATATAATGAATACATATCTTAGGTTTTATATCTTAGATAAATATTTTCTTTTAACCTAATTCAATTCAAAGTATTTGTTAAGATAAAAACAAATTACTAAACATTAATATAACATTCAAAATTTAAACTTTATTGTTTGATGCAATTATTAGATTGTAATTCATGAATCTAATACTAATCACCTTGTAAAAAAGCAGGTAAATTAAAAAAAAAATTAGCTTAATGAGCAACCTTAGATAGCTAAGCCGATTTTCTATTGCATGGATTTTCAATGCTAAGATCAGAATACAGAATTCCAGATATATCTACATCTACATCTAAGGCTATCTAGATGTACAAAACTACCAAACATGCGAATGTATCTAATGGCTAAGGGAACATAATAAGTCTTACCAAATAAAAGAAGCAGATATCAATGTAGTTCTAGTACAGACAAAAAATCTATCAAAACAGTGTCAGTGGAGTGACACAAAGATATCCTTGTCACTCTCCCGGTTGAATGCGCCAACTACCAGCACCCTGGGAATCTCTGCCAAGGCTGCTGAGCCGTCTCTGGAACCTTTACAAAGTACACAGTTAGTCACAAAAGAATTAGTAAATCTTGAAATTTCTTGAACACTGCTTTGAAAGCTTGATAATAGTAGGTTAAAGACATTTATTTAATAACATGTTCCAATAGTCTAATTAGGGTCCTACTAACCACATTGATCATCTAAGTTTAATTCACACAAGTGTATCAGTCGCGACCACTTGTAAACTTATCATTTGATTCTTATAATTTAATTTGCATGTAAGATTAACATATCAATATTTTATAAATTCATCTTTATCATAAAATTTACGTAAAACCAACAAATCCATAAAATTATTTTATAAATGTATCTGTAGCATAAAAATCTGCATAAACTCACAAACCGAACAAATTTTTTAATAAATACATCTCTAACATAAAAATGTGCATAAAACTAACAAACTCATTAAATTATTTTGTAAAGACATCTTTAACATAAATATCTACTTAAACTCATAAACACATCAAATTATTTTATAAATACATCTTTAACATTAAAAATCCACATAAACTCACAAATCCATCAAGTTATTTTATAAATACATCTTTTACATAAAAAAATCTACATAGACTCATAAACCCATTAAATTATTCATAAATACATCTCTAACATTAAAAAAACTACATAAACTCACAATCACATCAAATTATTTTATATATACATGTTTTATACAAAAATCTACATAAACTCACAAACCCATCAAGTTATTATATAAATACATCTTTAACATAAACAAATCTACATAAACACACAAACACACATTAAACGCTCCAACAACACCGAAATATCCACGTTTTAAAAAATAAGAAAATCCTTAAATATTTTCTATAAGATTGTCGGTTTGGTTTTAAGCTCACAAAATTTGCATAGTGTCTTTAAATAGGTATGTTAACATATCTATGATTTTATTTTGGAGAAAGACTCAATATGGGGGAATTCCCTATTGTTTCTCAAGAAAAAAAATAGAGGTTTGGGAAAAAGAAATGATGAAATGCACTTAACACATTTGTTTAATTATCTTTAGCATGTAAGGAACAAATTTTATATTTACCTTTGCAAATGAAGTGATGGAAAAATGGGCATTGATGCATGTGGTCGAGTGCAAGAAGAAGAAAAAAAAAGCGAATAAAGAGGAGAATGGGGGATGCATTTTCAACATATGCACACGTATATCCTGGAATGGGAATTCGTATCAGTTTTTCATACATAGATAGACCTAAATTATAGAATAGTGGATATATTTTGTATACTGGTGTTAGAAATTTTATTTCTTGTTATTCAAGCTTGTGTAATTGCGCTTAATTGTAAATATTTAATTATACATTAAAGGGGAGATTGTTAGACATAAAATAGTGTATAATTAAATATAATAAAAGTCTAGGTTTAATTTCCAAATAGGATTAGTTTACTTCTTGGAGAATCTCAATTTTCTAGACTTTGAGGGGAGTGTTTGGACAAACCCCCAAAGTAAGCTTAATATAAATAATCTTGATCAGTTTTTCATAAATAGATAGACCTAAATTATAGAATAGTGGATATATTTTGTATATTGGTGTTAGAAATTTTATTTCTTGTAATTCAAGCTTGTGTAATTGCGATTAATTGTAAATAATTAATTATACACTAAAGGGGATATATTTTGTATATTGGTGTTAGAAATCACTCTCTTTCTGTCCTCTTTGAAACTGGCCAAGACGCCACAACAAGACCAAAGTTGCAACTTTTGTTCTTCAAGTGTTTTAAGAGTTCTTTTGTGCAACTAAGTTCAAGAACTCAACTTCTACTCATTTTCATTCTTCTAACACATCAAAGTAAGTAAATAGTAACTTATTACTTCTTAGTATGTTTATATAAGTCTTGCATAATATATATAATCGCCAACAACAACAAGTTTCATAAAAACTCATGTTTATAAATCACTAGTTTTGCTTTAAAGTTTGTTTCTTCAAATGTGTTTATAAATATATAAACACATTATGTAACTATGACTATTATGAAGTAAGTTATATAAATGTGTTTCATAGCCTTTTATACATGTGGTTTTTTAATAAACAACAGGAATCACAAGTTGTTTCAAGGTTATGAAATCCGGATTTTCGGGAGAAATATTACATCGACTTTGAAAAATCATAATGTAATTCCTATATTTTCAATCAACAATTAAGAACAAGATTAGAAATACTAACCGAATGATTTGATTAAGATCACAAGATTACAGAGATGAAAATGTGAGAATACGACACCGTAGCCCTAGAATGCTTTCCAAGATTTCCGTGCAAAATTACAATTGAAATTGTCAGATCTACTTTTTACAAAGTCAAAATACCTATTTATATTTAATTACAACTTTTACCTATTTGCACTTCATACCCTAGACTTATTTATTTCATCAACAAAAATAAGTTCCAACATTCTCCCCCTTTAATGAAATAAACCAAGTCTTCATTTTGTCAGCCTCAACTTCATCTCAAAATTTCTCACTCTTTTTCTGTTGGACAGTCTCCATTTGATCTTTGAAATGAACTCTTCCATGAGCCTCTTATCATAAGCACTGAGAGCTCCTCTCTTCGTTTTCCTCTTCTGATCAGCAGCCAATTTGCCTTTCAACCCACTCATAACCTTTTGAAGGTTCCATCGCAAAACTTGTTAAGTTCAATACTTCTCATTGCTCTCAGCTTTCGGTCTTCATCTCTGTACATAACAGCTGGACGTTTCACTATTATCACTTGATATTTTTTAACTCCCCAGCAAACATGATTTCTCTATTAGGTGGAGTTACATTGATTTTACGCATTCCTCTTTCAACACCTATCTGAAGGTCTTGCACTGACTTAAGTGCGAGTTTAATATGCATAAAATGAAACAATGTCTTCAGCGCAAACCTATAGCGTTCATTCCGTTTGTTTCGACAGAGTTCATCAAACAAGTCTTCAATATCAACCAAGTGCATCCAAAACATGTCGGCTTCAGTAAATGTGTAAGTATTTCCATCAGATCTTGTAACCGTGAAAGTAGGATAAAATATCTTTACAAACCGATCCTTTTCTATCTTTATTAGATCAACAATCGGAAATTCACTTCTGACCTTTTCAGCACTTTGAGCTTTATTCAGAAGTAAACTTGAATAGTTAGCTAAATTTGGTCTATTTGGCTCTAAAACTCTGAGTAGCTTCAGAAACGTGCAAGAAGCTTGTTTTTTACAAACAATCTTCTTTTCAAGATAATCTTCGAGATATGGCAATTTGTTCCTTTTTCTAGTATACTAAGCTGATTTCTTTGATGATATCTCTAATCCCTTTTTCTTTTCTTTTTCTTTCTCACTTCTTCCTCATTCAGAATAAACAACTTGTCATTAATCTCCCTTTGTACAATCCTTTGAGCTTCAAACCTTAATTGATGTTGTCTTTGCGATTCATCCGCTAAGACATATTCATTTAAGAACCTCTCCATTATCTCAAATTCATTTATTTCTTTAACAACTAGAGGAATAGAACTTTCAACATGAAATGGATCAAAATCTTCTTCTTTCACTTGTACCATAACATCAGGCTTTTCAACCGTCGGTACAGGTATATCATCTTTTATTATTTCCTGAATCAAAACTTCTTCTTCTTCTATCCTTTCAACTCTTACTGCAATATTAGTCAATTCAATGACATCATCATCATCAGACTCTTCAAATACCACCATTTTCTCTGCATCCTCAATCATTGGAATTTGTTCATGAACTTCATATTCTGAATCTTCATATTCATCAAAATTATATAACTCTGACTGAATGCTCAATGGAACAGGAACATCTTCATAAAGAATCAATTCCTGTCCTCCTTGAGTATCAGCAGGTTCCTTAGAGCTTCCAGCTTCTCCTTTCTCTTGAGCTTCAGCCTCTTTCTCCGGATACGTGATCATTAATAAACCATTTGTTGGCTCATCAAGCTTCCTCCTCTTGTCCCCCTCATGAGGAGCATCATCGGAGTCCTTATCATGCTCGTCATGCTTCCGTTTTGGCGCTGAAGCTTGATCCTTACACGTTTGTTCAACGGCTGATACTCGTTCTGATAAATTTCCTTAAGCAGTAATTACTGTGCTCTCCAACCCCATCATGCGCTCTCTCATTTCATCAAACTGTTCAAACACAAAGTTTCGTAGCTCTTCAATGGCTGCATTTGGATCTTTTTGCTGCACTATTTCTTCAGCTACAGTCTTGGCTTTTAAGAACTTGTGGATATTTGTCATCTGAGACATGACTTCAGATAGTTGTGCCGTCAAGTGACTATTCACTCCTGCCACTTCAGCATTCAAAGCTTGATTCAAAGATGTTTCAGTAACAAAAGGGGAAAGAGTAACTACTGGGTCGCGTAGACTTCCAGTTGACATGACAATTGAACTTGTATAAAGAACATCTGTGTGGCCAGTGCTCAGAGTTGACAGTGATGTAGCTCTGACTGGACTTCCAAGCTCTTCAAGTGACGGAGCAACGAATGCTTCCGTTACTGAGGTTGTTTCGGCAGTGACACGTAGTTCAACTGCACTTACTTCGAGGTGTATATGTTCTAGACTTTGTGCATCAAACGAAGTCGTACACTCGGGCGGATGTGTACTTGTTTCAATATCCATCAAATCCAAAGGATTATCGGATAGCATATGAGCTTCATCCCGGTGAACAAATGAAACAATCTCCTGTTGAGAGGAGACTGAGTGGCCGGTGGGGTGTGCATACGTCAGTGGGATGCTGACTTGTTATATGCTAACTCCCTGTAGGGAGCTAACAACATATGTGGTTTGTTCCCGGCTTTCTAGGCTGGGGACATCCCTCACACACTACCTAGCAATTTCCACAATATCTATCAAACCAGCACCTCCTTCATTTGGATCAATTCCTCCCTTATCATCATCGTTATCATCATCCTCTCCTTCTGCAGCTCCTTCATGAATATTAGATAGTATTCTTTCAGAGTCAGAGCTGCTAGCTTCTCCCTCACCACCCCTCACTTGAAATTCTGCTCCCTCACTCACTTGTTGACTTCCCTGAACTTCAGCCCCATGCTGAAGTTCCTCCTCTCCTACAACTCCCTGGTAAAGAGAACCTGGCTCTTGGGTCTCTATAGGAGCGTGATCTATATGGTACAACCTTACATTTTCACTCACCTGATCAGCATATTTCAATAACACTTCTGGAATTTACATGATACTGGCATTCGGTGAATCTGGGACGTCATGTAAGCTCATCATTACATAATCTGGACATCGTTGAGAACTGGATCGTTTCAGAATATTTTTATTACCCCTTAGATTGCCTCTCATAAGAATTTGGATGAAACGTTAAAGTGGGACAAATTTCCTTGATCTATTCGTTGTCTTTGCTAGCGCAACTTCCTTTAGATCCTCCCAGACACACTGCGCGTAGTCGTCATTCTTGTTGAACGTAATGCCATGAAATATTCTTAGACAGTGTATGCTACATCTTTCAATTCCCGTATGCTTCGACGTCATTCATCTGTTGATGATGCCAAAAAGAGTGTACCATTCGCCATTTAGCCCATTTCTATGGAATTTCGAACTCTTTGGTAGTGGCTTTGAATATCTCAGACATATTAAATCATGAACCAATTCATCATCTGACACAAAATCTTCAAAGTCTGCTAACTGAATATTCACCGTATCGATTCGACGAGGCAGAAACAGATTATGCCTCAATCTGGCTAAGGTTATTTTGGTTTTGAACTGATCGATGGTAACCTTAAAATGATGGTTACCATCAGCTGGGACAAAAACTGTGTGCAAGAACTGTTGAAGATAGACCTGAGGAATAGAAGGCTTATATTGTAGAAGATATCCTAAAGGATGATCTTTTAGAATGTCTACAATAATAGGGTGGCTTACTTTTATGACTTTGGTGTCAAGGCGATGGTTGTTATCATGAAATGGTACGCAATATTTTGGTTTAATAAGCTGGTTATCTGGTATGAGGGTGGAAGGTGAAGGTCGGGTGACTGATGCGGATCTAACTGGCTTAGAAACAAGGGTGTGATTTGATGAAGAATGTGAAGCAGAGGAGTTTGAGGGTTGGGATTGAGCTGGTGATGCCATTTGAAACCTATGAAAAGTAATAACCATGTTAGACTCAACAGATAATCAAATGAAATCCTTCAAATAGAAAAATAAAACTTTTTACTAGAAATTATAAAAATATGTGTTTTTCTGTTTAAAGCATCGGGATTCCAGACAATAATATTGAAATATTATTGCTAGGATTCCAAAGTCAATCTTTCAGAGACCAATGTTTAAAAAAACACAGATTTAAAAAAAATTTCTTGAAAAATGTGAAATTTTTCATAAAAGTTTAAATTCCCAACACTTATAAACTTTTTCACAAAAAGTGAGTGTAAATCTCGGGTGATATGCGAAGATTCTCGAATAGTGAATGACCCAACTCAATATACACAAGTATGGAACTCGAATAATGAAGAATGTTCTCGAATGCATCTAAGTGTCAACTCGAATACTACTTATGACAAACTCGATCAAAATGGATGTTTTCTCGAAGGATTTATAACTCAACTCGAATGAAATGGATTCCTTTCTCGAATGAAGGAATTATGGAGACTTGTATTGAAAAAATTCTAAGTCCTTAAATCTACTCAACTCGATCATCAAATAAGAATTTCTCGATCTAACTCTTAGACCAACTCAATTTACTCATGAGAGGACTCGAATGAAAGAAAAATATTATGTCCTTGACTTGACTCAACTCGAATAAAGCTTGAAAGAGTCGAATGATGTACGAGTCCAACTCGAAATAAACTTGAAAATAACTCGAATGACTGTTGTTATCAAGAGGTTCTGAAAAAAATTTTTAGTGTTGAAAAGAACACAACTCGGATAACATAAGACTATTTCTCGAACAATAACATGTTCAACTCGAATGAACTTACAAGTTTTTCGAATGACATTTTTGTCAACTCGCATGAAACTTGATGCTTTCTCGACTGCAGTATTAATCGAGAAATTTTTTTAAAAATATTTCTAAGTCCTTATTCACTGATTTTCAAAAATTTGAATTCAGGGACTTTTTCACTTATTAAAAACTTGAGTCCCACTCGAAAATTGATTTCAAATAACTTTTGTTTACTGAACTGTGTTCAGATCAACAATTTCTTTGCCAAAATTCCAATTTTCAGTGTTTAAGAACTCGAATGTTTTTAAACCAAAAATTTCCATTTTCTGTTTGTGTGTTTGAAATTGATACTTGAAATTTGAAATTCAAGTTCAAGATGTTAATCGGCAAGCAAACACACATTTAATTTCAGATTTTGAACAACAAATTATTAAAACCCATGAACACACACATGTTCATACGAACACACACATATATCAGTTTATTCACATACAGACACTAAACATAGAACAAATTCTAACACCCACATTTCTCACACAAATGCCACGTCAATACAATACACAGGTGGCAATAACGCAATCATCTCATAAAGCACATGTCACGAGATTAGCGGAAAACACTGATAATTTAAAACTTTAATACAAAGTTAACACACTTCATGTCACATGCTGAAACAGAAGTATACACAACTGAATTATCTGATAAACACCAACTACTGATAGCTAACACATCGCTGATCAAGTACAGAATACAGATAACAACTCTAAAGTCTAGCATCAAAATATAGTCAGCAAACACAGCTCTAAACTGCCCCGATCCCTACTTCGGCTGCTGCGACTGTGACTGCGGTCCCACAGAATGGCTGCCTGAGACACGGAAGACTCGAAAACATGAGCTGAACAGCTCGTGAGTACGCGAGGGTTAGACTCTGCAGGTAAGCACATATGACATACACAGCACATATATCTCATCACACATATGCAACTCAATGCATAACACCTATCTCTGCTCAACAGGGGACCACGTTCCCCAGCTAACAGGCCGCACACAGCAGCGGTTAGCCACTCAATAGGCACAGGAGCGACCTGGCAATATCAGTGCCGTATATATACAGCCTCGTATCTCGTGACTGGTTAGGGACAGTCAGCCTGCGCGATCACATATCGCGGATACCTGCAATTCAAACACATATAGCACGTATAGGGTAGAGAAACTCATACCTGCGCCGTATCTCTGTCTCATATACACATATCACACCACATAACTGACTCGTAAAAGACTACGCGCGATTTGTAAAAGAACTCGAGTACTCACCAAATACCCAAAGCAATCGAAACCCGGACTCTATCGCTGCTCAGAACGCGGACGGCTCGAACCTGTAAATATCACGAATCTCAACAGATCAATACAAACCTGACTGAATAATGACCGAAACCCAAACACAATTATCACCACCAAATATGACCCACGGCACCACCCCGAACAAGCAAACAACGCCCAAGAACCCCCACCAGTAGCCGCCGCATCGCGGCCGGGCTCCAGCGAACGCGGTCACGCTGCGATCGCGGTCGCGCCGCAACCATCGCGGCCGCGCTCACGCTCTAACAGCTGCAGTACAGGTCGCAACAATGGCAGATTCCAGGGTTTTCAACCCTTTAACCGATTTCCAGTAGCAAAGCCCCACAAAACTCCCATACAAGAACCCATACGACTCCAGAAACCAAACTTTTACATTCTCATATATACATACACGAATTTTTCAACAATTAAACTCACAATTCCTTACCTTTTCTCAAGAATAGGAAGGTGATGAAGGAGATAATCAATTTTCAGCAACCAATTCCTGATTTCTTGGAGGCTTCTTGCTGGATTCAGATCACACACACATACACTTTCTGAAAATAGAAAGGAGAAGGAAAAGAAAGGATAAGGTCATCTCATGTAATTCCATATATACGCTTTCCCCAATTATAAGATCCGAACCCGTCAAATCCGAACCCGATATCGCAAATTTCACAATTAATATCAAATCGTCCCAATTAAATCCACGATCTCATAATTAATAATAATCCTCTAATTATTAACTCGGAGACACGTATCACTCGGTTTCGACACGTTAAATCCACGAAACGGAAATTAATTGGAACAACGCAATAATAATAAATAAATGAGCCAATAAATTAAATCCACGTACCAGGCTCAAACTAGGGATGTTACAAATCCTCTCCTCTTAAAAAGATTACGTCCCGGAATCTAGCTCGGACTCAGGAACAGCTGCGGATAACGGCTCCTCATCTCGGCCTCGGGCTCCCAGGTGGCACTAGTACCCTTATGATGCCTCCACTGAACGAGTACTAGCGCAATCTCTTTATTCCGCAATCTCTTCACCTTTCGATCAGTAATCGCCTCAGGCTGCTCAACATACCTCAGATGAGAATCCACGGTAATCTCGGATAACAGC
>JAANYP010009165.1:0-229410 GCA_020465985.1 Centrapalus pauciflorus | reverse complement strand
AAAATATATATATATATATATATATATATATATATATATATATATATATATATATATATATATATATATATATATATATATATATATATATATAAAGTTGACGTTTTAAGCGGGTTTTAATTATAAACTTGTAATGTTGGTGATTTAAAACATAAAAATCTATAAATATATATATTATCATATATTAGAGATATTAAGTCTCTATTAACATTTATGGCTCGATTAATCTCGCTCGGTGCACCATCCATCAACTAACGAAAAATTGCACTTTTCGCTTGTTTTTGCTATCACAAGTTCGGTGAGTCTTCATAGCTCCTATTTTCACTATCTATTGGGGTGGAAATACATGCACTGTTTTCATATGGACATCAAAACTGTTTATTTCTTAATGTATTACATGTTTGGATCTATCAGCCCTCAAATCATGAACCGTTAATTGCATTTATTTGCGAGCGCTAATATATTGTGGATAGATCTATTGGGAGTCATGTCCCCCATTCGGGTTAGTTCGGGTCGGCTAACAGCGAGTGCATATATATATTCAACACACGGTATTACGTATGGGAATACTGCACAGGGCAAACTCTATTTAATTAAGCTTCGGTTGCATGATGGTGTATGTAATACATACACGGAATTTATGATTTTATAAATTCAATTCATCTGATAATGTCCACACCACTGGTCTTTTCGCGTAAACCTATGAGCTCACCAACAATTTGTTGACGTATTTTAACATGTATTTTCAGGTGTTTGAGACATGCACATTTATCGGAAGTATTCCAAGGCTTCAGTTCATTTTGGAGTCGCATCGTTTTCAAACTCGGAGATTGACTTGCATCTTTCCGGAAAAACTAAATTGTGTATTAAAATTTTAGTATTTTAAGAACTACTTACGCTGTATTTTGGTTATGTAAAACAATATTTATATTTGAAGTTAAATCAATGTATTTTCGGAAAACGTCTATATAGCGGTCGTTCGTTATGATTATGGTTACGCTTCCGCGACGTCACGCTTCATTACCAACCGGGGTAATAGGGTGTGACAGATTGGTATCAGAGCCATAGTTATAGTGAACTATGTTGCATTAGTACCTAGACTATAACTGTTACAAAACTAAGTTTTCTTCAAGAACTGTGAACACATATATGGACCCTGATGACAATAACATGTCGAACAATATGGTTATTAGCCTCTTTGACTCAGAGGATGAATTCTCACCCATGGAACATAGAAGTCAAGGTGACACCGAGGTATACTTTGGATCGGGAAACCACCCAGACTAAATCAATGACGATGTAATGGACTCGTCAAAGCACAAGGAGGGCAATTGTGGCCCTGCAACACTAATTGCCCCACCATCACCACCACATAAGCCACCCTACACCCTATTCAGAAGCCATCCCAATGGACCATTAAGGAAGTTCACCCCTAGGCTAAGGGTGTGACTATCACAACGGGAGTCTATCCCGGTACCTACTCATCAGCCAAGCCTGCAACTGTAACGATAGGCGAACTTAAGACAGTGGGGTTGGATGCCTCACACTTTCCAAGAGTGGAGAAACGAGGAAGGGATCCAAAACCAGTTTGAAGTCGGAACACCATCTTCCTCTCAAGTGTCGACACTTACCCAGAAACCTATGTAACAAACGATGCCCCTGTTAGTGGCAAGGGCCGCCAGAAACGACCTCCAATTTCAACAAAATCCACCAAGAGGTCGGTGAGATCTTTGCAAGGATTAAGCAGGAGGCAATACAAACCCTCAATATACCTTGGGACAACCTAAATACCCAAGCGATTCAACAAGACGGAATAGACAAATTTTGATAGCGCCTAGCAGAGCGCAAAGCCCGTAATGTAGAACTAACCCAACGACTTAACGCTCTGGAGTACGAGGAAACCCCAGAGGCATCTCATACTTAGTACCCTTCTACCATTTTACAGTATTTATCTAGGCTATACTATATGATATATCTTAGGGTAAATAAGGCTTAAGAATTTATCAGAAAATTCTGACCATATCATATACAAAGATTAAGTATCAAGAACTTTTATGAGGAATTAAGTTTTAACTACAACTCTGCGTAGGAGAAGATAAAGCCGTGACTATCTGCCTAAGAAATTTCAAACCCGTAGACTTATCCTCTTACCCCATTAGATACCACTTATGCATTTCTACTATTTGATACTGGTGCTGATAGGAGCTTTATATCCACTAAGTTCACTAAGCAGATAAATTCCATTAAGTGCTACTTATGCTATTGAATATGATGACAGTGAGATGCTTAAGAAAAATAATATAAGTCGAGGATGCTCCTTAGAATTAGTAGGCCGACTCTTTGAAACAGACTTGATACCCATCAAACTGGGAGGTGTTTACGTGGTCATAAGCATGGATTGGCTATCGAAAATCGTGTGGAAATAATATGCAACAAGAACACATTTCATATACCTTAAGCCAATAAGAAGGTCCTTACTGTTCAACGCAAAGCAAGAAACACCAAAGTAAGCATCATCTCTAGCATTAGGACCCTAAAGTGTTGATAGAGAGGGAGCCAAAGGGAAAACGGCTCGAACATATTGTTATTATTTATGGTTACTCCAAAGTTTTTCCAGAACACTTACCTGAACTCCCAACATCGAGGCAAGTCAAATCAAAAAAAAAAAAAATCAGCCTAGTATCAGGTGCGGCACCAGTGGCTCGAGCACCAGGCCGGTTAGCCCCATCAATAGTGTATGAATCGTCCAACCAACTGTAGGAGGTCTTAGATAAAAAGTTTATGAAACCGAGTTCCTCGCTTTGGAGAAGCTCCAGTTTTGTTCATAAAGAAGAATGATGGAACCTTCAGAATATGCACCAATTACCGAGAGCTAACTAAACTAAAAGAATCAATACCCGCTCACAAGGACCAATGACTTGTTTGACCAAACTCCAAGAATTAAGCTTCTATTAGAAGATCGACCTAAGGTCTGGTTATCATTAGGTTAGAGTTCGCAAGAAAGATATTCCAAAGACAGCCTTCAGATTCCGTTTCGGTCATCATAAATTCCTATTAATGCCGTTTGGATTAACCAGTGCCCCAACGATACTCATGGACCTCATCGGGTGTGCAAACCTTATCTAGACAAATTCATGATTGTATTCTTGAATGACTTCTTAATCTACTCACGAAACAAGGAGGAGCACGAGCAAACATTTAAGACTGATTCTAGAGTTGTTGAAGAAAGAACAACTATATGCCAAGCTTTCTAAGTTTGACTTTTGGCTAAGATAGGTGAAATTTCTCGATCACGTGATCAATAGTAAAAGGATCCATGTCGACCCCACAAAGATCGAGGCTATCAGGAATTGGTCAACTCTTAGAACCCCCATAGAGATACGACAGTCCTTAAGACTTGCCACTTATTATAGGCAATTATCAAAAATTTCTCAAAGATCACCGGAGCTCTAACAGAACTGACCCGAAAAGACATTAAGTATGATTGGGGCGAGGATCAGGAGACATCATATCAGTTATTAAAGCACAAACTGTGCAGTGTGCTTATTTTATCCAAGAGAAGCAAGAAATTTGTAGATTACTGTGACGCTTCACACAATGGGTTGATATAGAAAGATAGGGTCATAGCTTATGCTTTATGAAAACTTAAGGTTCACTAGGTGATTTACACAACGAATGATATGGATCTTGAAGCAGTAGTCTTTATCCTTGGAGACATTAGTTGTACGGTATGAAGTGTATTGTATTCACAGACCATAAGAGCCTCCAACACATCTTGAACCAGAAAGAGTCGAATACGAAGTAGTACTGTTGGATGGAACTAATAAGTAATTGTAACCGTGAAAATTCGTTATCACCTGAGGAAAACTAATGAGCTAAGCCGTTAAGAGTACAAGTGGATAAATAGTTTAGGATAAGGGCTAGTAAAAATCGATATTTCGTGAATAGAATATGATTACTCTGTTTGGTGGAATAAGAAAGCTGACTATGGATGAAGGACACAAATTAAGATATGTCGTTCACCCCGGATCCGATAAAATGTATCATGACCTTAAGGAGCTATACGGGTGGCCTATCATGAACAATGACATTGCCAAATCGGTCAGAAAATTCCTAACACGCTCCAAAGTTAAGATAAACCATCAGAAACCATTTGGGTAATAGTCGACAACCTAACAAAATCCACGCGTTCCTACCAATCAAGAAGAACATCAGGATGAATAAGCTAGTCCAAACGTACCTCAAGGAAGTCGTCTCCGGACACGGAGTGCCTATTATAATCATTTTGATATGGATAGCAGATCTACAGCTAAGCTTTTGGCAATTATTATAGCCAACTGTGGATAAAAACTTGGACCTGAGTACCACATATCACTCTCAGACCAATGGTCAGAATAATAGAACGATCCAAACCCTAGAACGTACATTAAGAGCCTGTGTAATGGATACTTATTTGCCTTAGTGGAATTATCGTACTACAATAGCTATCACTCAAGTATTGAAGCTGCTCCGTTTGAGGCCCTCTACGGGCAAAAGTGTCGATCACCGATTTATCAGGAAGAAGTGGGAAATGGCCAAATCACTGGCGTTAAGATCATTCACGAAACTACCGAAAAGATAGTACAGATGCGGAACTGACTAAAAGTTGCCCGCAATTGGCAGAAAGTTATGCAGATGTAGGGAGAAAATCCCTTGAGATCTAATTAGGAGAACGAGTACCAATGAAAGTCTCACCATGGAAGGGTGTGATACGATTAGGAAAAATAAGGAAAAACTAAACCCTCGATACATTGGCAATGCAAAGTCTTAAAGGGAATTGGACTCGTAGCTTATCGTTTAGAGTTACCACCAGAGCTTAGCAGCATGCACAATACCTTCCATGTATCGAATAAGAAGAAGTGTTTGTTAGAGGAGACACGTGTTACCCCCTTGGAAGAGATCCAACTAACTGATAAACTTCGCTTCATCAAAGAGCCGGTCGAAATCATGGACCGTAATGTCAAAGGATTGAAGCACAGTTGTATACCCATCCTCAAGGTAAGATGGAATTCTAGACATGAACCAGAATTCACTAGGGCATGCAAAGGCCAGTATAAGCAAAGATACTCTCATCTACTCTTAAGTGACAATACCCCTGAGGAAACAGGATAAAATTTCGGGACGAAATTCCCTTAACAGGGGGAGACTGTAACATTCGGCATTAAACCAGGTTAGCAACTACGACCTAATTAGTATTTAATGGCCAATTATAACCTAATCAGTGGTCATTAGAAATTAATCAAAGTGATTAACAAGGTTCATGAAGAAATTCAACTCAATTAGAATCAAATTAATCGGTGCGATGAATCGGGAAATCAATTAATCCGATCAATTTACGATATGAAGGATTCATTCAACTAAGTACATAATTAAATTATGTTTAGTGACACTAATCATACACTAATACAATTACTTAACATTAATTATGCAAAACTAAAACAATTCATTAAAAGAATGCATCCAAAAGTATTTATGAAATTACAAGAAAAGGGAAATACAAGAATACATTTCTAAATACTTTTATACAAAAAAAAAAATGAAAATACATGTACAATACATGTATATGTCCAGCTATAGGCATGTGTTTTTAGGGGTTGACTTCTATTTTTTTAATATTACTTTAAACATAATCATTTTGCTAAAAAAATGCACACAACCTCCATCTCTTTTTCATCATTTCATCAATTTTTCTCTTCTATAAATAGAGAGGCATTTCATTCATTTTCACCACACCAAAAACTCTTCTTTCCCTCTCTAAAAACCGGATCCACACCCACACACATCACAAACCTTTTCATTCAAGTGTTCTTGGTGAAATTCAAGTGTTCTTGGTGCATATCTTGCAAAGATTTCAACTTCTAC
Organism: Centrapalus pauciflorus; assembly: GCA_020465985.1. Lineage (NCBI taxonomy): Eukaryota > Viridiplantae > Streptophyta > Magnoliopsida > Asterales > Asteraceae > Centrapalus > Centrapalus pauciflorus. Next base: position 223,509 of record JAANYP010009165.1, on the reverse strand, counting down.
TCAAAATCATACTCTAAACACTTCAAAGTAAGTAAATACTAACTTATTTCATCTTACATTATGTTTATATAAGTCTTGCATAATATATATAATCACCAACAACAACAAGTTTCATAAAAACTCAAGTTTATAAATTTCTAGTTTTTGTTTTTAAGTTGTTTCTTTAAATGTGTTTATGAATATATGAACACATTATAAAAATGTTAATATTATGAAATCATGTGATATATATGTGTTTTATAACTTTTATAACTTTTATACAAGTAGTCTTTGAATAAACAACAAGAATCATAAGTTATTTCAAGTTTATAAACTGCGGATTTTCGGCAGAAAGTTTATATCGACTTTGAAAAATCATAACTAATTCATAACTTATCGAAATGAGTTGATTCTTGTCTCAAAAGTTAGATCTATGTCTTAACTATAGATCTGGAAGTTTTCATAATTTATTTTGGAGTTTAAGACCTCCAGAAATTATTTGGGAAACCGAAAGTTTGACAGCTCAAAAATGGCCAACATAGGGTTTTCAACAAGCTTTTTCCCCAACCTAAACATCTCGAAAAATGGCCATTCTTGACTTTAAAAATTCTTTGTATATAGTAGTTTAATGTCCAAGAAAACCAAAGCCTAAAACGTTTTGGAGCTTGGTCAAAAACAGCCTCAAAGTAGGCCGAAAAACCTCTGAAAAAGCTGGAAAATTATATATATATATATATATATATATATATATATATATATATATATATATATATATATATATATATATATATATATATATATATATATATATATATGTATGTATGTATGTATGTATGTATGTATGTATAAACTTGACGTTTTAAGCGGGTTTTAATTATAAACTTGTAATGTTGGGTGATTTAAAACATAAAAATCTATAAATATATATATTATCATATATTAGAGATATTAAGTCCTTGTTATCATTTAGGGCTCGATTAATCTCGCTCGGTGCACCATCCATCAACTAACGAAACAATAATCAAATGTACTCAATGGCTAAAAATTAATTGCATGAAAGCTTCGTAAAATTAAATCTATCAAATTAAAGTCATTTTCACATACCACTTGGTTCCCGTAACCATGAACACACTATAATGCACTTGCAAATATAGTTATAAAAAATTCTTTTGTGGACTTATAAAGCGTAGCACATTATTTCTTTCTTAAGGCTATTTCAATAAAACAACACAAAAGTCCTAAATAACTTTAAAAATCCAAGCCAACACTGTTTAATCAATTCTGATGCAGTCCGCAACATAAAATTGTATACGAGCATACTATGGACTTCTTGAAATTATAATCTTTCATGCACGTGAAACCAACACATATAAATAAACCTTATAAAATTACGTGGCAAGACTTCACTGTATAACGCTCATGTGGACCCAAGATAATCACGTTAACTATCATGCATACAATTCGTGTACACAATCTTACTTTTTAGCATATCATAATATTGATTCTTAGTCAACTATAATAAGTCAAAATCATCTTATTTCCACCATTGATTGTAATCTTACTTTTCTTCAAGACCAACACCAAGCACAAACATGGAGACATCAATAGTAAATATAATATTACATACCTTGCGTCGGCCATCTAGGATGAACGCAAGACTAGACTTAAGAATCTCGAGTGAAAATGTTTGGTTGATCGGGTTCCCAAGGGTTTAAGGTGGTTCGATGGTGTGGTTGTAATAGAGAGAGAGAGTTTAGGTTGCTGTGACTAATAATCCGCAGACTTTGAATTGTCGGATCGGTCTCAATTGGGGTGCCCTAAGGCACTGACCTCGAGGGTGTTGAGGCTTCGGTGGAGGCGTTGGCCGACGCAAGGAAAAAGGGTGATGGTAGGCTTCGAGAGTGGCAGCCAAGAGCGCAGAGGGTGCTAACTTGGTGTGTGCGTGGAGTAGGGCTGAAAAGAACACAACAAGTAAGCGAATTGTGGGTTCTGCATTTGGGAAGGGCCGGTTTTAGTCTTGGGTGAGGTCACAGAGATGGGCCAAAGTTCCTATTACACATAATTAGATTTGGGCCTTTAAGCATGCTAGAGTATAATTTAATCCTAAACCATGTAAAATATTTACAACCCTCAAGAACTAAATAATAATTTATATTTTTTTTGCTTATTATTTATTTGGTTTTCGTCTTTTAATTCCTATACCTTTTTTCCAACATAGTTATGCATTGTAGTCAAGTTGTAAATAATGCAAGATTATGCAACTAACTTACTAAAGTTGCAAATAACCCTTAAAACCGTAGGGGTTCTAATGGCTAAAACTTGATCCATATATTTCCAAATAAAATCTCAAATAACTATTTTAGCCATCGAGTTGGGGTTGGAACAAACATCCCCAACTTAATCCCTTACTAAGTTCCACTTGCATTATACTCATGTGATCCAAAATATATAATCTATAATGATGCAAAATAATTGCATATACTTGCAAATGAAACTAACTACAATGCAATAAAACGATTTATTTAAAAGAAAAAAAAAAGTAAGTAATCAATTATGCACTAGCGATTGGGGTGAGGGTAGCCCTCCCCAACTTAATTTCCAATGCACCTATCTTTTTCTTTATAAACCATGAATGTTAAATAAATAAATAGAAAACTTAAAATTAAATAAACATAAATATACACTAAACCTCACTTTCGTAGGGATCACGATTGCACTTAGCATGTGTAACAAGCCTTTAAACCCCCCGGTAGCCCGGGTGGACGAGTTTAGTCTCGTGAGGGTTTCCATTGAACACACCCACAAAGTTCATTGGGTTGCCTCCCAAGAAGCGCTAAGTTTTACGTCTTCAGCCAGACGGTACCTCTTCAAGGTGGGTTGTCACCTTGTCCACATACATTACCCGGATATTTGATCGTTTTTCCCCTTCGTGCGATTCGTACTCCATAGGTACCTGAAATATCATGAAAAATGATTAACATTGAATTAGAGCTAGTTTCAGGTATTAAACCTTTCAAATAATAATTAAAATAAGGGAGTTCGAAATGTGGAGTTGTCTCCGTTGATGGTTGGAGCAGATCTTTTATAACAACTTCACTTTCGACTCTCTCTTCCTCGTTAAAGTTTGAAAAATCTGAGGACGGTTATTGATGGAAATCTTGATGCTCAAATCCTCTCTCCTCATCAAAGTCGTCATCCGGCTCCATGTATTTCTCCCTCTCAGCTTCTTGTTTTAAGAATAACTCAGTGATTTGTCCCCATTTGTTTACGAGATATTGGAGATTCTTGGTATTTTCCTCCATAAATATCATGCACTCCCTCATGGATGTCCTAACATTCTCTTGATCTTCGTGTGACCATTGCTGAGTTGGGTAATAGTCATAGTAATCTTCATCAATTACCAGATATCGATCCCATGGATTATACGAATTAGAACTCGAATAATAAGAATAATGATTATCATAATTTGAATAGTATTGATCATTATAATCTGAGTAATTATGTTTGGATGGATAATAATCACAATTGTATGAAGATTCCATTCTAAACAATTAAAAAAATGAAAAACAAAAACTAAATAAAAAAAACGAAAATAAATTAAATTAAATTAAAACAAAGTAAACCTAAACAACTACCGAAAACAAAACTAATAAGCGCACTAGCTCCCCGACAACGGTGCCATTTTGACAACCGCTCGTCGTAAAGCGTTCAAAAATAATTTATAAAAACACCAATCACCTTAACTTATAGCTAGGGTAAGTGGGATCGTCTCCTCAGGGAGCATGTGGTTATCAATAATATTCTACGATAGTTATTAACTAACAATAAAAACGAATTATTTAACTAATGACGGAATGAATTGATTATGTGAAACTGTGGAAAATTAGTTAAATCTTTGTTACGAAAACTTAAAGAATGAGGTAAGAACACCAACGACTTCGGATTTAAGGTTTGGGTGGAATTATGGATTATCAACATAGGGTTGCTAATAACTTAATTATTCATTGATCCGTTTATTTATCTTTGTAACCTAACCACATAGACATAGTTATGACAATCAAATCTATCGCAATCCGTATTTTGGGCACGAATCGTGTCATGTTCACAGTCCGTCTTAACTCCTAATCTAATGAGCTCGGCACGGCTTGTAACATGGCTACGATGCGTCTTACGATAGAGATAGAAATAGAAACGAACGGAACATTATATTCAAATAATAATCACACAGAAAACTAAATAAAATTATCGTTCGTTACAATAATGCATCAACGGAAAACATAAATACTTAGCTAACAAACAAACCCTTGAACGATAATGATATGATCATCAACCAACGCGTACGAAACATTGAACTTGTCAGGAACAAGTTTCGTAGTTGTTGGATTGATGGTTGAAAGATGGGGCGTAGAAGGAACCAACCCCCAACCCTTCGTCGTCGGTTGTTGCGCAAACTACACCGCGATTGATGCATCTGGGACTTTCTTCTTCTTTTTCTCTTCAATTTCTCTTCAATTTCTCCTCAAAATATATTTGTCTATTTTCGTATGGCAGCTTCTCATATATGTAGGCAACCTTAAAACCTTAAAAAAACGCTGAAAATTATTTTAATGGGTTGAGCGCAGCTGTGGGCGCCGGCCTGCGGGCCCCCCTGCGCTTGGGTCTAAAATCGCGTATTTTGGCAGCAAAAATCATTCTGTTGAGCACTCGGTTGGGGAGTAGGGTTGTGCCCCAGTCTGCGCTTGACTTTCTACAAATGTACTCCGATTGCGCTCAAATTTGCAAGACTTGTACTTGAGAGGATTACCTACATGCGGAATGAGTTATATCAATAGTAGAACATTCCAAGGCACAATTTACTCATTTTAACTCCTTTTAAGCTTTAACCTTTCAATCGATATATAAAAATTAAATGTAGCATTATACCAAGATTTAATACATAAAATTATATCATTTAAACACATTAAAGTCGGTATAAAATAATACGATCAAAGGTGCCATGTGTAAATGGATTCTTGACATCTAATTGATAGATTGGCCAAGATCGGGACTTCGAGAGACTAAGGACGGTGAGTATGGTGGTTGGTTGAACACTGGGCTAAAAGTCCCGTGTCAATCAATTCCAGCCTGTTGACTTTTACCATTTCCCACATGTCTAGCTTTGTAACGTTTAAGTGATCCATCTAAATTACATTTGTGATGAAAAAGCCACATGCACCTGATAATATGCCTACTAGATGGACGAGGTACAAGTTCCCAAGTCTCGTTAGCCTGTAACACCCTATATTCACCGTTCATGGCAGCATTCCAATGTGGGTTCGAAAGAGTATCACGAGGGAGTTTAGGAATAGGAGAGATTGGTGCTTTGTTAGAAACATGAAGACTAAGGGTCTGTCTTGGTTTGAAGATGCCATGTTGTCACCGGGTGATCATTGGGTGTGTAGGAATAGGTAGTGAGGGTGAGAGGTTGGCAGGGTTAAGTAGAGTTGTTGTGCATGGGGTAGAGATATGGGAGGTCGTAACAGACGAGGGGATGTAGAAGGTGCCGAAGGAGGTGTAGAGGATGGTGATGCAATATCACAAAACAAGTGAGGTGGAAATGTATCAGGGGCTTCAAGAAAGTAATAAGTAGAAGCAGTGGTGGTGGAACAATAGACGAGGTAGAGTTGGTGTGTATAGGGTAGGGATATGGTAGGCCGTAACTTGACAAAAAAGACTCTTGAAGTCTTGCAAGAGTTCACTTGCAATCTTTCATCTACCAAACACACCCAAATTCTCTCTAAAAAGTCTACAAGAAATCGGCTGAAATTCGAAATTTTTGGGAAGAAATTCGTGGTTGAAGATGAATATATTGATATCCAAGTTATATTTATGGTAAGCAATTGTTTTTTAAGTATTTGGGGGTTTGGGTTTTCTTTGATCAACTTAAAAATGAAAAAAGGGAATTAAAATCTGTAAATTGTTGTTGCATGTATGATTTTTTTAGTTGAAAACATCATTTGAAACCTCTGGAAGCATTAGAAACAAGAATCATCAACGGATTTAACCTAAAAGGTAAGAATTATGAAGTTTTGTGTTCTTGAAGATAATCATAATTTTTGGTTAAATCCGGAACGAAAAGAATTTTATAGTTAGGGAAAATGATTTAGAAACACTCTATAGATGTTAAAATATCATTTGTATAGATTGCATGTTACTAGAAATGAATTTGGTGAATTTTTTAGGAAAACTCGTAGGTCTCAATGTGCAAACCTGCACGTTGACTCGTCGATTCGGGCTAGGTGACTCGGCGAGTCGCTATGTACATCAACCTGATAAATTTTTCTGAGTATCTATGACCTGAACTTCAGATGTCCCTCAAACCTCGGGTGATGACCCGAACTTCGGATGGGTTCATTTAGGGTATAAAGTGTGTAATTCCTAATATATCAATCAACAATTAAGAACAAGATAGAAATACTAACCGAATGATTTGATTAAGATCAAACAATTACAGTGATGAAATGTGATGAACGTGTACTATAGCCCTAATTGACCTCCAAGATTTTCCTGTAAAATGTGTATTACAAAATGTCAGAATTGCTACATTTACAAAGTCAAAATTACTATTTATATTTTATTTACAACTTTGAGATATTTACATTTTGTACCCTAGACTTATTTATTTCATCAACAAAATAAGTTCCAACATTCCCCCCCTTTGATGAAATAAACCAAGTCTTCAATTCGTTAGTCCTAGCTTCATCTCAAACCTCCTTATAATCTTTCTGTCAGATAGTCTCCAGTTGATTTTGGAAATGAACTCAACCATCAGTTTTCTGTCATTACCAGTCAAAGCTCCCTTCTTTGTCTTCCTCTTCTTATTAGACGCCAATTTTCCTTTCAACCCATTCATCACCTTCCGTAGAGTCCCATCACAAAATTTATTAAGTTCAACGCTCCGCATTGCTCTTAGCTTTATATATTTGTCTTTATACATAACTGCAAAATGCTTAACCATAATGACTTCATATTCCTTCAGATCTCCTACAAACTTGATTACTCGATTTGGAGCTGTAATATTTATTTTCCTCATACCTCTCTCGACTCCAATCTGTAGATCTTGCACAAACATTAATACCAATTTGGTATGCATGAAGTGAAAAATTGTCTTGAGTGCAAATCTACAGTATTCATTCCTCTTATTGCGACACAGCTCATCAAATAAGTCTTCAATATCTACCAGATGCATATTGAACATGTCAGCTTTGGTGAAAGAATAGGTATTTCCAACAGCTCTTGAAACAGTAAAAGTAGGATAGAAGATCTGAACAAACCGATCTTTCTCAATCTTGATTAAGCCAACTATCTTAAATTCACTTTTAACTTTATCCACAGGCTGAGTTTTATTCCGCAAGAAACTAGCATACAAGGTTCGGCATATTCGGCTCCAGAACTCTGAACAGTTTCAGAAACGTACGAGGAGCTTGCTTCTTGCAAAATATTCTTTTCTCCAAGTAATCTTCCAGATATGACAGTTTATTCCTTTTCTTAATATACTCAACTGATTGTTTCGCAGACAAGTCTAATGCTTTAACTTTCTTCTTACTGATTTCATCTTTGTTGAGCAAAGTAAGCATATCTCTAATTTCCCTTCGAACCACTTGCTGAGCTTCAAATCTTAGTCTGTGTTGCTTTTGTGATTCGTCAGCCAGAATATATTCATTAAAAAATATTTCCATCACTTCAATTTCATTCAACTCAACAACCTCTTGTGGAACAACATTCTCAACCGGAAATTCTTCAATCTCTTCTTTAATTTGAACCGTAACCTCAGGCTTTTCAACCGTCGGTGTTGGTATAGAATCTTTCAAAATTTCCTGCACTAATTCTTCCTCTGCTTCAATTCTTTCAGCTTGAACAGATATATCGGTTAAGACAAACATATCATCATCATCTGATAATTCAATGTCAACTTCTTTCTCTACTTCACTCTTTTTTCCTTGAATCAACAAACTCTGCTCTTGAACCTCTTGAACATCATCATCTGAATCATTGTACTCCTCAAAATTGTAAATTTCTGACTGAATGTTTAAAGGAACTGGAACATCTTCATAAAGAATCAATCCCTGCTCACTTTGAATATCAGCAGGTTCTTTTGAGCTTCCGGCTTCTCCTTTCTCTTGAGCCTCAGTCTCTTTCTCTGAATACATGATCATCAATAAACCAGGAGTTGGCTCATAAAGCTTCCTCCTCTTCTCCCCCTCACGAGGAGCATCATCGGAGTCATCATCATGCTCATCATGCTTTCTTTTTGGCGCTGAAGCTTGAGCCTTACATGTTTGTTCTACAGCTGATACACGTTCAAATAAATTTCCCAATGCAGTAATTAATGTGCTTTCCAACCCCATCACACGTTCTTGCATCTCATCAAATTCTTCAAATACAAAATCTCGTAGCTCCTCAGTGGCTGTATGTGGATCTTTTTGCTGCACTGTTTCTTCTGCCACTGACTATCCCTTCAAAAACTTGTGAATATTTGTCATCTGAGCCATAACTTCGGATAGTTGGGCTGTTACATGACTATTTACTCCGGCAACAACAACATTCAAAGCTTGAGTTAAAGATATTTCAGTAGCAAAAGGGGAAAGATTAAGGACTGGGTCACGTAGACTTCCAGTTGACACTACAGTTGAACTTGTAAAAAGAACATCTGCGTGGCCAGTGCTCAGAGTTGGCAGTGATGTAGCTCTGACTGGACTTCCAACCTCTTCAAGTGACAGAAAAACAAATGCTTCCATTACTAAGGTTTTTCCGGCAGTAACACGTAGTTCGACTACACTTACTTCAACACATGAAGTAGACGCAAGTGTCCTAGTGTGTATCGGTTCTAGACTATGTGCAACAAAAGAAGTCGTACACTCGGGCGGATGTGTACTTGTTTCAATATCCATTAAATCCAAAGGATTATCGAATAGCAGTTGAGCTTCATACCGGTGAACAAATGAAACAGTCTCCTATTGAGAGGAGACTGAGTGGCCAGTGGGGTGTGCAAGCGTCAGTGGGATACTGACTTCTTCAATGCTAACTCCCTGTTGGGAGCTAACAGCAATTGTGGTTCTATTCCGGCTTTCTGGGCTTTGGACATCCCTCACACTCTGCCTGGCAATTTCTACTATATCAAGTAACCCGTCATCTCCCTCATTATGATCAGATCCTCCTTCTTCATCATCATCATCATCATCAACCTCTCCTTCTGCAGCTCCCTCATTAATATTTGACAAAGTTCGTTCAGAATCAGAGATGCTAGCTTCTCCGTCACCACCTCTCACATTAACTTCTGCTCCCTCACTCACTTGTTGGCATCCCTGAACTTCAGCCTCATGCTGAAGTTCCTCCTCTCCCACAACTCCTTGGTTAAAAGAACCCGGTTCTTGGGTCTCTATAGGAGCGTGATCTATTCTGTACAACCTTACATTCTCACTCTCCTGATCAGCATACTTCAATAACGCTTCTATAATAGGCATGATATTTACATTTGGTGAATCTGGTACCTCGTGTAAGCTCATCATGCTGAAGAGGGACAATTTTCCTTGATCGGTTTGTCGTCTTTGCTAGCACGACTTCCTTAAGGTCCTCCAAAATACACTGCGCGTTGTCATAATGCTTATTGAATGCGATGCAATGAAATATTCTTAGGCAATGTATGCTGCAGCTGTCAATTCCCGTGTGCTTCGACGTCATGCACCGGTTGATGATGCCAAAGAGAGTGTACCATTCACCATTGAGCCCATCTCTATGGAATTTTGAATTTTTAGGCAGTGTCTTTAAATATCCCAGACATGTCAAGTCATGAACCAATTCCTCATCTGACACAAAGTCTTCAAAGTTAGCTAACTCTAGAAAATTCACTGTATCTATTCGTCGAGGCAGAAATAGATTATGTCCCAATCTGGCTAAAGTTATTTTTGTTTTGAACTGATCGATGGTAACCTTGAAATGATGGTTACCATCAGTTGGGACAAATTTCACTGTATGCCAGAATTGTTGAAGATAAACCTGAGGAATGGAGTGCTTGTATTGTAGAAGATATCCTAAAGGATGACCTTTGAGAATATCTACAATGATCAGATGGCTTACTTTAATGACTTTGGTGTCAAGGCGATGGTTATTATCTCGGAATGGTAAGCACCATCTTGGTTTGACAAGTTGGTTATCGGGAATGAGGGTTGAAGGTGAAGGTCTTTTGACTGATGTGGATCTAACTGGTTTAGATACAAGGGTGTGGTTTGATGAAGAATGGGAATCAGAGGAGTTTGAGGGTTGGGATTGAGCTTGAGAAGTCATTTGAAACCTGTGAAAAGTAATAAGCATGTTCGATTCAACAGATAAACAAATGAAATCCAACAAATAGAAAAATAAACCATTTTACTAGAAATTAGAAAAATATGTGTTTTTCTGTTTAAAGCATCAGGATTCCAAATAATAATATAAAAATATTATTGATAGGATTCCAAAGTCAATCTTTCAGAGACCAATGTTAGAAAAACACAGATTTTAAAAATTTCTTGAAAAATGTGAATTTTTCTTAATAATTTAAAGTCCCAACACTTAGAAAGTTTTTCACAAAATTTGAGTATAAAACTCGATTGACATGTAAAGCTCCTCGGATATTGAATTACTCATCTTGATAGACATAAGAATTCAACTCGAATAATGAAGAATGATTCTCGAATGTACGTAAGTACCAAATCGATAGACATAAGAATTCAACTCAAATAATGAAGAATGATTCTCGATTGTACCAAGTACCAACTCGATTATGTCTGATGCTTTCTCGAAAGACTTACAACTCAACTCGAATGAAGTAGATTCCTCTCTCGAATAAAGGAATTATCGAGACTTGTATTTGAAAAAAAAATTCTAAGTCCTTAATTCTACTCAACTCGATCATCGAATAAGAATTTCTCGATTTAATTCTAAGACCAACTCGATTGACATAAGAGTGAACTCGTCCTTGACTTGACTCAACTGGAATGAAGGTTGAATGACTCGAATGATGCATGTGTCCAACTCGAATACAAACTTGAAAGGACTCAAATGACTTTTGTTATCGAGTTGTTTTGAAAAAATATTCAAGTCGTGACTCGCAACCAACTCGAATAACATCACATATTTTCTCGAAACAACAATCAACCAACTCGAATAAAACAAGCATATTCTCGAGTGGTGTTTCACTCAACTCGCATGATACTGAATGCATTCTCGATTACTTCGAGAAAATGATTTTCAAAATATTTTCAAGTCCATACACACTGATTTTCAGAAAATTGGAATCCAGGGACATTTTCACTCTTTAAAAACTTGAGTCTCACTCGAAAATGGAATTCAAATAACTTTTGTTTACTGAACATTATTCAGAAACAACAATTTCTTAGCAAAAAAAAAAATCCAATTTTCAGTGTTAAAAGAACTCGAAAAGTTTGAACCAAAAATTTCAATTTCTGTTTGTGTGTTTGAAATTAAAACTTGAAATTTGAGATTCAAGTTCAATATGATAAACCGCATGCCAACACACTGCTAATTTCAGATTAACAACATCAAAAGAGTAAAAACCATGAACACACACATATGCATACGAACACACACACAAATCGTACAATCTACATATAGAAACTGATAATAGAACGTATAAACTCAAATATAATACATGAAATTATTAAAAGTACTCACAATTAGTTACTGAAAATGGTGAAAAAAGTTGAAATCTTTTGAGTTGGTTGAGATTTCTTCGTGAGGAAGAAAGGAAATTTTGAGAGTAGGTGAACAGTGGTCAGTTTTTCGAAAAAAATGATTTGAATTTTGAAATTTAACTTTATAGTTGAAATTTCAAAATTCAAATTAAAAAAATATCCGGCCCACTTACTCTCTTATTATTTGGTTTTATTTCAAGCCCATTTCACCAATACAAAAAAAAAATACCTTTCAAAGTTAAATCTTAAAAAAATATTAAGACACAACTAAAGTAAAAAAAATTTATAACACCAAAAAAAAAATTGAACAACAACAAAAATTTTTTTAACAAAACAACAAAAAATTAAAAAAAATATGATCAACACACCAAAAAAAAATTTATCTATCTAAAAAAAATTTAATAACAACAAAAAAAAATATTGCTCCCCCTTGATGTTTGCAATTGTGCTCCCCCTCAGATGTATATATCATTATAATTGTCTGCTCCCCCTACAAAAAAATCAGATTATATCAAAATCAGATAAAGTAATTTTCTGCTCCCCCTGCACATGACAATCCAGATCTGTTAAACTCCGAAAAATTTAAACTTTAAAACTCATGAATTTAACACCAATGAAGAACAAATTAAAAAACGTAAATTTAAAATTATAATTTGTAACTACTGAATGTTTAAATCTAACGATTCAACATACCCAACTTGTATACCAAAAAATTAAACCATTTTTCATCTAATGATTTGGTAAACAAGTCAGCTAATTGATATTCCGTAGGTACAAAATACAATTCTCCGTTTTCTGCATGATCCTTAATAAAATGATACACTCAGACTAGATACAATGAATACAGTCACTTAGATGAACTCACTGATTTTACAAGACACAGATGGATAACTTGAGTATGAACAACTAAGACATACGTACTGTTATATTCAAGCAGACTTGCATGCATGAAAAACACACTTTAATGCACGACCTGATTTCTCACTCTTGGATGTCTCACAATCCTTAGAAGCTTGCTTTTATACTCTCACTGAGAATCTCAGTGAAGCTTCTTCATTGGACAATGAGATAGTGGGATGTCTTTTCAAAAAGAGAAAACAACTTTTCTGCACATTTTGATAAAGTAGACTTGTCTTCATATGGTAGAATCTTTGTCTTTTTCTTTTTGTCACTGTTGCATAAGGCTTTAACCAAAAGAGGAATGTCAACTTTGCATCTTTCTTCTTTTGTTAAGGACATTTTGATATAAGAAAAGGTCTGTCACCCTTTTCAGATATCTGTTTGTCTTCATGTAACAGAATAACGTAGGCAGGCTTTTGCTGTTTCTGTTTTCCACTTTGTCTTCGACTTGTAAACTGATCTTGTAGCCAAAAACAATACATGAGGACTTGGAAACATATTCCATAAAGTGTTTAGCCTGTTCACAAAGAACAGGTTCTGTTCACAAAGAACAGAACACTTAGAATCTGTCTAAGCTGCTCAACAGAACAGAGCAGCGTAGACAGTTTATGTTCAGCCTGTTAAGCAGACAGAACAGTTTGGACAATCTGCCTTTGTTGCAACAAATGCAACTGGGACTCATGTTGCAAATCACTTTTCAGGTCTCAATAAGGCATAAACAGGCCTTAAATTTTACCTTCAAGTGCATCAAACAGGTTTTATTGAAAATCTCCCCCTAAGATGTAGATCAGGTTTGACTGAGGCCTTTTTGTGCCTAACAATCTCCCCCTTTTTGCAATAATCAGTCTAAGCTGATTTTATCAATAATCACTATACATTCCTACAATACATTTTGCTGAAATGAAATTACAACATTAAAGTAAAGTAAAAGACCAGTTTACATAAACGGATTTTTGATTAGACAACATATGTTTTTGCAAAAGTACAACTGATGTACTAGTGTCTATTACAACTGATGTGAAAATAAAAGTTACAACTGATGTAACAAAGTACAACTGATGTACAAGAAAATTCAACAATTTGGACTGTTGATGATGGGAGCAAATAATGGCAAGCCTGTCCAACAGATGGACAGCTTACATTCTTCACCTACTCAGATAGTAGATGGACTTCAAGACAGTGGTGGTGGCAATCCTTCTTCAAACATTTTCTCAAGCTCATCCCTAGTTTCCTCCAAATCCTCTATTTCAACTCTGAGGAACATGAAACTAGGATGTTGAAGCTCCACTCTTTCATAGAAGCCTCTGAGCTGATCCCAGTTGGCTGCTCTCCACTTTATGGATTGCCTGAAGGAGTTTGCAAGTCTGAATGCTACAAGCTATTTGAGACCAACTTTGTGTAGGTCTGATGCTCTTTGAAATCACTTCTTCTTTGTCAGGGGGTCTACAAAAAATGTCCCCAACTCAGGTTCTTCAATCAGCTTGCCTTCCTCAAATTCTACTCCTTTAGGCAGGCTGTGGTCAACTCCTTTGATTTCTACTGCATACACACCTTGTTCAATCAAGATCAGAAGTTCCTCCAGCTCTGAATCCTTTCTGTTCCTCTTGGCCTTTATGTTGGGGTAAGTAACAGAGACACCCTTACTTAATTTTTCTAAGATCAGGCCAAGATCTTTCACCCTTTCCATCAACTTTTTGACATATGCCTTGATAGTCTTAGCCGTTTCAGACTTAGACTGGCTCAGGGTCACTACCAACTCCATCCAATCTCTGTACCCCATCTGTGCAACATTAGTGTAATCATATGATTCCAGTTCTGGGCCTGTTGCACCCATTCTAGTTATCTTTAGCTTCCACTGTTTGCCTTTTCTTTGAAATAGGCACAACTTTGACAATATATTCCTTGGCAAGTCTTCTATCAGCAACATCAAAGAATTTTTTCCTAGCCAAGTTGTCAAAGTGTATCTGGGCTCTTGCAAAGGATGCTTGTTTGGACTTGGTCACAGAGAGCAGAGCACCCTTTTCCTTATAACCATCCATTTCACCCGCTGACTCTCTAGCAACTTCAAGCAGTTTTCTTTGCACATCCAAAGAAGGAAATATAATTTTGCTTGCCTCTTTGAATGCAAGGGATCTTGCAGCTTTGGCTGAAGCTTCTTCCTTTCTCAGTCTTTCCAGGGCTCGGAGCTGTTCATCTCTGAACTCATAGTATTTCTCCATAGGAACACCCATTTCCTTAGCCTTTGCCTTGTCAAACTTTAGCTGCACTGCTTTTTGGTGATCAGGGTCAAAAGCTGCTTTCTCCTTTCCTTTGGCTGTTATAGTTTGAACAGCTTCAGGAACCTCTTCTTCTTCTTCTTCAAAAATCAGATGCCTCCTACTGCCTGGCCTGTCCCCAGGAATGGATTCCTCCCCCTTAGTTTGTGCAGGGTTTAGGGATCCAGCCTGAGTAGGTTGAGCAACTTCAGTGTGATGGGAGACATCTACAGTTGGACCTGTTTGTGATGCACCTACTACTTGACCAACAGATGCTGATTTCTCCTTAGAAGGAGAAGAGGTTTTCTCCCCCTTAGACTTAGTTTTTGAGGCAGACAACTTCTCCCCATTTGAAGGAGATGTACAAGAACCTTCAACAATTGGTCTGCCTGGAGAAACAATTTCAGCAGGCTTAGCAGCAGTTTTGGCAGTAGGTTTGGGGCCAACCAGGCTATGCACTAAGAAAGCCAGATTGTCCTTAATCTCTGCAAGTTGCTTAAGGTAGGTCTGAAGAGAAGAGGATTGGGAATCAGCAATTGAGGACAGCTTGACTAGATTTTCTCTTTCAGAAGTTGTGAACAGCAAACTTTGAAGCAGTGAAAGATGTACCTCAAGAGAGTCCTGCACATCATCAAGATTTGCTGACACAGAATTGGACAGAGAAACAATTAAAGAGTTGAAGTTGGCCAATGTAGTAGGAAGGGTAGTAGTGCAAGTGGTGAGGAGAGCTGACAGCTGTTGGGATATGGCTGTCATTGAGGACACAGAGTCCTGTTGATGTGAAAGAATAGAGGACAGTGATTTGGAGATGTTTTACAGTTGTGCAGTGAGTGCAAGCAGCTGTGAGGATTGGTCAAGTTGTGGAGTGACTGGAAAGGAATTCTTGAACAAATCAAAGAATCCTTGGTGCTGTGCAGACACAGAGTCTGAGATTATTGAGGGTAGAGAAGTCATGGAATTTTCCAGAGATCCAACTTTGTTGGTCAGCAAAGAAAGCTGATCCTTCAAAAGAAGATCTCTTAGGGATGGGGGAGTATGGGTGGATTGTTTGGATTGCGTAGAGGGTGATGAATGAGATGAGGATGAGGCAGGTGTTTGGGGGTGTGATGGAGAGGGAAGGGTGACTTTGGACAGAAGTTCCATAGCCTGGGCAAAAGTAATATGGCCCAGCTTGGAAGGGTCAATGGGTCCCTCAGCAGTTGCTGTAGCTGCTTCATCAAGAGAAGGGGTAGAAGTTGGTAGCCTTACAGATGCTGCTTATGTTGCAGCACCTTTATTAAGGCCTGGGGTGGTTCCCTCTGCAGCACCCTGGTTTAGAGGTGCCTCATCATCGGGAGAAGGGATGTGCATTTCAACATCAGCAATGGTGAAACCTGCTGATGGAATGTGCATTTGAGGTGCAGCCTCGCCAGAGGGATGGTATGTTCCCTGAGGTTCATCAGCTTAGGGTGTTGGTCCTTCAGCAGCTGTTGTGTGTACAACAGCTGTATCATGAGGAGCAAAAGTTGGAGGCTGATTTACTGGAAGGTCTAATCAGCAGGTTTGGCACCTCGTGCAGACTCAGGTTGTGTAGGAGAAGTATGGAGTAGAGACTATGTGGACTCAGTGTGGAGTGGAGTGAACTCCTGTCTTTCAATATTCTCAGCCTGTTGGGAGGCTGGAATAGTGGATATGGTAGTCTCCATATGTACAGTTGGCTCCTGTTCGGAGGAACCAGAGGGCCTAGGCTGACTCAGGGTAGACTCTTGTTGGAGTGAAGCCTGCTCCAAATGTGCTGAACCTTCTCCCAAAATAATAGAAGCAGCAGGGGTTGCTTCTTTTTCAACAGAACCTTGTTGAGAGGGGTCAGAGAGGGTAGATGGGTCTGTTGGTTTCTTTTTTGCTAAGGTTTTGCGTCTGTAGAGTCTGAGAGATGAAGTGGATGATGGATGTTGTGGAGAGGAGATGAGGGGTTTCGTTTGGACTGGTGGAGAGACTGGGTCAGAAACAGGTGGGTTTTCCTGTTCCATAGTCTCAGGTGCCACAGAGGCACCAACCACAAAGGCTTCAGGTTCAACAGATGAAGCAGGGTGAGAAGCCTGCTCCCCCTCAGCCACAGAGGCTGATGGGGCAGACTTGGACTTGGTTGTTTTTGCCTTCTTGGGGACAGGCTCAGCTTCAGTCATTTCCATGACCATTTTAACAAATTTGGTCCTAGATTTGGATTTTCCTCGGGGAGCAGTCACTCGATCCACCCTCAAAGTAGAGGGTCCTTCCACCATACCAAGTAACCTCCTCATTGGAGTTGATAGAGGAGGCTCATTTGGAAGAACAGGAGTGTAGAATACTATATTCCCAATGACTGGGAAAGCAGCAGTACATAACATAGGCTGAGAGTTACACAAATGCTCACCACAGACATGCTTGAAGATAAGGCTCAAAAACCTGGGATATCGAACAGCAGCTGGACGTGTTTCCTGCTGCACCAGGTTCCTCAAATTCATGAAAATCTACCGAGCCATGTTCATGTTAGTCTCATCTATGAGCTGTAGGGCTATTGGAATCCCATCACAGCTAAGCTGGTCAAAAGAACCAACTTTGCTGCTGAAGCACATTACCACAGAGGCAAATAGAAAGCTGTAAGTAAGTGAGAGATCCTTCCTGAACAGGGTGGCTCCAATCTTGGGTTCTGCTACACCACAAAAACGTAGTAGATTTCCCATCTGATAATTTTCAGGCTGTGGCTGATCATAGGTTTCATCCACAGGGAGATGAAGAACTTTCGTGATCAGACCAGTAGTGATCTCAATGGTCTGAGTCCCATTGAGAATGGTTCCCCTTATGATCTTGGTTGCTGGATCGTAGGGACAGGTATACCAAAATTCATATACCACCTCCTGGTACAGGACACCAGGAGTCGTAGTCATGGCATTGTTCAGAGGGTGAACCTTGAGAAACTCCACCATTTCTTCATAACCTTTAGCCACATAGTTTTTGGGAATGGTTAGGTCGGCTATGTAGTTCGTGGTTTTCAGTGTTAGCATTGTGGTGACAGAAGAGTGTTTCTAAACATCTGCACCAACAAATACTGGTAGAAAGGGGTTGTTTTGGTGAGCCATAGTGAAAGTAGTGAGGATTATGAGCACAATACACATAGTCGAAGTTAGGATTATTTGAAAGTCATGGAAGCAGTAAGGAATACGAAGATGAAACAGTAGAGGGTATTTATAGGGTTTGTGTGTGAGTGGGTATGAGAGAGAAAAGTTTGGGCGATTGATTTGAAATGTTCTTTAATGGAAAACGGAACGGTTGTCCATGTCAGAACAGTTGTCAGACCACTCAAGCCCTTTTTAGTCACTAACACACGTTAACACACATCATCCGCAGTAATTAAGTTAAATAAAAACAGAAATTAAGTAACTTAATTGTCAAGAAATGAAATTAAATTTGATGGTCTCAGCAGTTTGTCAAACCTGTGATAAGCAGGGTCATCACAAGCTGTTCACTCTTCAAGCTGTTCATTCAACCTGTTCAGCTATGAAAGAACATGTTGTCTTCAATAACTGACCAGGTTACAAGACAGTGTCTTGTATGACAGATTGAGAGAGTGAGCAGGTTAGAGATTTGATCAATAGACTAGGTTTGAGGTGAACACTGATGTTCTCAAACTTGTTATATGCTCAAGCTGTTCAAGTTTTCAGAAATTGGCTAAGTGTAGAATATGCGTAGCCTGTTCTGCCTAAGCTGTTCTGAGAAAATTGAGCAGTGTGGGACATATAATACCTTAGAACATTTAGGACACCTAGTCACTTTTATTTAACATGCCCAGCTTGCTTACAAGAAAATTAAACCTATTTTCATCAAGAGGCTTGGTGAAAATGTCTGCAAGCTGTTCATCTGTGGAAATAAAACTTACCTCCACATTACCTTTCTGAATGTGATCATTGATGAAGTGATGTCTGACCTCTATATGCTTTGTTCTGGAATGAAATACTGGATTGTTGGAGATAGCTATAGCACTTGTATTATCACACAGAATAGGAGTTTTCCTATATACAAGTCCATAGTCTTCAAGCTGATGTTACATCCATAGAATCTACCCACAGCAGCTTCCAGCAGCTATATACTCAGCTTCAGCAGTAGAAGTAGAGACTGAGTTCTGCTTCTTGCTACACCAACTTATCAACTTACCACCAAGGAGTTGACACCCACCTATTGTGCTTTTTTCTATCTAGCCTGCAGCCTGCAAAATCAGAATCTGAATAACCTATTAGCTCAAGACTTGAGTCTTTGGGATACCAAAGACCCAAACCTGGTGTACCCTTAAGGTATCTGAAGATTCTTTTTACAGCAGCTAGATGTGATTCTTTAGGATCAGTTTGAAACCTAGCACATAAACAGGTAGCAAACATAATATCTGGTATACTAGCAGTTAAGTATAGCAAGCTCCCAATCATGCCTCTGTAAGCTGTTACTGAAACAGCTTTACCACTGGCATCTGCATCCAATTTTACATTGGTTGCCATTGGGGTTTTGTTAGGAGAACTTTGATCAAATTTAAAGTTTTTCAAAAGATCTAAAGTGTACTTTCTTGGATTTATGAAAATTCCATTTAAGGTTTGTTTAACCTGTAATCCTAAAAAAGAAAGTAAGTTCTCCCATCATACTCATTTCATATTTTGATTTCATGAGTAGTGAAAAATTCTTGCATAGTTGCTCATTAGTAGAACCAAATATTATGTCATCCACATAAATTTGAACAAGCATAATATCAGACTTCACCTTCTTTATGAACAGTGTGGTATCCACTTTACCTCTGGAATAACCATTCCTCATGAGGAAATCAGTTAGAGTGTCATACCAGGCTCAAGGGGCTTGTTTTAGACCATAGAGGGCTTTGTCCAACTTATAGACAAAACCTGGAGGCTCCTTGACATAGACTTCTTCTTGTAGCTTGCCATTCAAAAATGCACTCTTCACATCCATTTAAAATACATTCATGCTCTTATGAGCAGCGTACGCTAGAAACAAACGAATTGCCTCTAACTTGGCCACAGGAGCAAATGTTTCATCATAGTTAATGCCTTCTTCCTGTCTGTAGCCTTGAGCAACTAGTCTTGCCTTATTTCTGATGACATGACCTTGCTCATCCATCTTGTTCCTGAAAACCCATTTGGTGCCAATTATTGTTTTCCCTTTAGGAGCAGGGACCAAATCCCATACTTTGTTTCTCTCAAACTGATTGAGTTCTTCTTGCATGGCAGTGATCTAATTGGCATCTTTAAGTGCTTCATCCACTTTTTTAGGCTCCATTAGGGACACAAAGCTAGAGAACATACAAAAGTTCCCTAAGCTGTCCCATCTTGTTTGCACCCCTTTGTTGATGTCACCAATTATTTGATCATTTGGGTGACACCGGATCCACTTAGGATCTTGCTTCAATGAGGATTCTCCTGAGTTATTTGTATCTTCAACAGGTCCTGTTGAGCAGCTCTCAAGATTTTCAGACACACTAATATCTTGAGCCTGTTCACTTGTTGAGCATGACTCTCCATTGTTGAACATATCAGCAGAAGATCCAGGAAAATCAGCATTGATTGGTTCATGACATGAGGTTGTGATTCTGTCAGTACACTTATTGACACAGGGTGTATCAACAAAATCATCATCATGCCCATCATGATTAGCAGGTTCCACTCTGGATGTAGTGGAAGCTTTTGAGTCCTTTTCTTCATTGATGGAATGCATAATATCATCAAAGCTGAATTCTCTTAAAACTGATTCAGGAACAGCTTTGGTGGAGGCACTCCTAGACTCATCAAAGGTGACATTGATAGATTCATCTATCACCTTTCTCTTGTTGTTGAAAACTCTGTAGGCTTTGGAGATAGCAAAATATCCAACAAACACACCTTCATCAGCTTTGGGTTCAAACTTTGCCAGTTGGTCCCTTTGATTCAGAATGAAGCAGGGACATCCAAACACATGGAAATAGCTAATGTTTGACCTCCTCCCTTTGAGTAACTCATAGGGAGTCTTGTTGAACCTTTTCACCACCAAGGATCTATTTTGGGTGAAGCAGGAGGTGTTGACAGCTTCAGCCCAGAATGATGAAGGTAAACTGATGCACACAGCATGGTTCTAGCAGCTTCAATGAGAGTTCTGTTTCTCCTTTCAGCAACTCCATTTTGTTGTGGAGTTCTTACTGCTGAAAAGTTCTGTGAGATCCCTCTTTCTTCACAGAAGTCCTCAAGAGTACTATTTCTGAATTCAGTACCATGGTCACTTCTAAGCAGCTTTACTTGAGCAGAATTTAGCATTTCCATCTTCTTGATAAATCAAATGATTTCTCTAGCAGTCTCTCGTTTGCTCTTAAGAAAGATCACCCATGTAAACCTGGAGAACTCATCAACCATTACTAAAGTGTATCTTCTTCCTCCTAGACTTGGGACACTGACTGGTCCAACCAAGCCCATGTGGATTAAGAAGAGAGGAGTATCAATAGAGAAATTGTGCTTAAATTTAAAAGATGATTTTCTCTTCTTGCCTTTCTCACAAGTTGTGCAGAGTTTATCCCTAACAAATGTTATAGAATACAAACCTGTTACCAACTCTTTCTTACAGAGTTTGTTCATATTCTTGAAGTTCAGGTGTGATAGCCTTTTGTGCCATAACAAGTTCACGTCTGCATTGCTTCTTGAGATAAAGCAGGTTTCAGTTGTGGGATCAGCAGATTTCATGTCCACAACATATACACCTTTCTTTCGTTGTGCACACAGCACAACTTTACCTTGGGGATCCAATATGTAACCCAGGTGCTCATCAAAGTTAACCTTGTAGCCAGCATCACACAGTTGACTTTTGCATTATGTTTCAGCCCAACCACATAGGCTACCCTTTTGAACACTGCAGCACTAGCTTGAAGAGTTCCATATCCTTCTGTGGATCCCTGTACATGGTCACCAAATGTGACTTTTGGCCCTTTTTCAGGCCTGAGATCACTCAGCAGGTCCTTGCAACCTGTCATATGTCCTGAGCAGCCACTGTCCAAGTACCAAACCTGGGATGGTTGTTTGTCCTGCAGAGTGTCATGAGAAAATATTAGTTATTTTTAGGGGAACTCATCATAGGGATGAGTTCTCCTACTTCATCAACATTTTTGATGGACCAGTGATATCCACACTAATATTTCTTATTTGGATGGTATCAGCTTAGATACCATCCTCATTGACTATGTTACTTCCAACACTGCTCGTTAGTGCAATGATGGAACTAGCAGAGTCAATAGGCCTCATGTCCTCTGTTTCAAAACAGTCTTTGGCCATATGTCTCTTCTTCCCACACTTATAACATTTTCTCTTTTTAGCCTTTTTGGAAGAAGAACCTCTAGAAACATATTCTGAATTATTTTTGTTGATTCTGTCAGCAGGTTTAGCAAACTTATTACTGTTTTTAGATGAATCAACAGTTTGGGTGGAAGGCACAATAGCAACAACTTTTCCTGTTTCTTCCTTCCTCTTTTTGGGAGGACAGATATCAAACACAGGAAGTTTGATTGGCCTTTGACCTTTCATAGTTTTGGGAAACTTATTCCCAAATTTTTCAGGTTGAGCAATGGCTTTGTCTTTACCCATACTGAGATGCGATGGATATTGCCTATCAACATAATCACTGGTTTTGGTCTTGAAAGACTTACCTTCATTTATAACCAATTTTCCACTATAGTTTAAAAACTTATTTGAAACCACGACAGATTTACTTCCAACATGAGACTTACTCCTGTTGAAAGCAGGCTGCTTACCTTTTGAAAACTTTTTCTCAAAATGATTAGCATAAAAAGGATTAACAGGTCCCTTACCATTAGCTTTGGACTCAGAGCCTGTTTTGTCAACAGGTTTAGAGTCCACAGATGCAGCTTGAGCTTGTTTTCCTTTCTTTTGCTTGTGAGAATCAGCAGAGCACTTAGCAGGCTGATTTGATGAAGAACATATTCCATCATCAGCTTTTGGAACATTTCCACACAAGCTGTCAGTATTTTGAGGCCTGACAAACCTGTTTGTTGAGACTAACTTTCCATTTACTTTCTGGATGAAAGTGCTAGGAAGCTCACCAAGAGTGGATAAGTCATATTTCAGATTATTTATCTCAACAATAGAAGCTGCTTTGTCAAGATCCCCTCCAACATAGGCTTAGATTTGTGCAGGGATTTGTTAACTAATGCAATGGCTGACTTTTTGTGCAGATTGGTACCAAGAGTCAACTATCTTTTGAAGCTTTGCATGTTTTATGTCTGTCACTCTCTTTTCTTCTAGTAAAATGGAGTTGATGTGTTTTAATTCATCAAGCTCAGTTTCCAACTTATGGAAACTGTCCAGTTTGCTAGATTTTATGTCAAGATCAGTTTTAAGCTTAGAGATTTCAGACAGTAAAACATTGTGCTTTTCAACAGCAGCTTTAAAATCAACAAGCATGTATTCAAACATTTTTACTTTTTCATCAGAACTGTAAGCCATAAAGTTTTGTACCTTGTACATCACTGTGGGATTCCAGTTCTCTAAGCTGCTGAAGGCTTCAGCTTCAGCCAGGTCCTATTTGAAGTTGCTGGTTGATGGGACATCAGTGTTGGCCATCAGACAGTTGTTATCTTCTTCATCTGAAGCTGAGTCAGATTCCTCCCAATCACATGTCTCAGCCATGAGTCCCTTTTGCTTGTTGGAAGCCACTGAGTTTTCCAACTTTTCAGCTTAGCCATGACCATAAGGTACTTAACCCTGTAGCCATCGTCCCTGTTTGTCTTGAATGGTTTGGATGACGGACCAACAACTTTAGACACACAGTCAGCAGCTATGTGGCCAGTCTTGCCACATTTAAAGCACTCAGCCTTAATTTTATCAAATGCCTTCTTTTTTACAGCATTTGAGTTCCTCTGCAGCATTCTTCCACCAAACCTCTTCTTGTTGAACTTTTTGACAAGCATTGCAATCATTTACTCATCATCAAGTACAGTAAGATCTTCATAGTGTTCCTCTTCAGACATCTCTTTCCTTTCATCATCATCCTATTGATCAAGTTGTGAGAACACATCACATACCTGACCAACAGGTTGTCTCACGCTGGCCACCAAGGCAGCACCTCTCTTAGAAATTTCCAAGGCATTTCTTTTCTGTTGCATTGACTGCTCATCATTCAGTAGGGATCCATACAAGTTTAAAAGATCCATACCATTGATGGTACCTGAATTTCTCAAGATAGTAGAAAAGTAGTTCCATTCTTCAGGCAGGATGTCCAAGAATTTGTTTACCACAGTTAAGTTGTCCTTTGTGATCCCAACAGCTTTGAGATCATTAATAAGAGCAGTGAACCTGGTATAGGTTTCTGTGAGTGACTCCTTTGGTTTTGCAAAGAAGAGTTCATACTGTCTACCAAGATTGTTGATCCTGTTATCCAGTGTGATTGTGGGACCATCATAGACGGTACACAAAGTATCTCACATCTCCTTTGCAGTCTTCATTTTCTCAACATGTTTGAACACATCATCAGACCATTGAGCTTTGGCCATATCAAAGGTTATGATCTCAGGGGCAGCTCCTTCAACAGCATGAGTGATGGTAGTGACAGAAGTTGGCACATAGGGTCCTTCCATTATTATCTCTGGCAGTTGTACATCCAGATTCTCTAAGTAGAGCATCATTCTGCACTTCCAACCAGAGAAGTTTTGATGACTGAATTTGGGGAGTTTGGCCATTGAACCATTGTCAAAATAAGAGGAGGAACTTGCAGCACTGTTGTCCATGGGAGAGTAGGGAGATTAAGAGATCTAGAGTTGACACACACTCTATCTGCTCTGATACCAGTTGTAGGTCCGAAGAGGTTTCCCTAGAGTATTGGTCTAAGCTGTAGAGGGGGGTGAATACAGCAAATTAAAATTCAACACTCTTTTCTCAATGTTTGAGTATACTATTAACAAATGTTAATTACAAACAAGCTTGACTGTGGAAAGGTTCAAGTTGAGATGACAGATAAAACAGCTGTTTCAACTAATCTAAGAACACTCAGACTAGATACAATGAAACACTCACTTAGATGAACTCACTTATTTTACAAGACACAGATGGACAACTTGAGTATGAACAGCTTAGACACACGTACTGTTATATTCAAGTAGACTTGCATGCATGAAAAACACACTTTAATGCACGATCTGATTTCTCACTATTAGATGTCTCACAATCCTTAGAAGCATCCTTTTATACTCTCACTGAGAAGCTCAGTGAAGCTTCTTCATTGGACAATGAGATA
Source organism: Centrapalus pauciflorus (assembly GCA_020465985.1). Lineage (NCBI taxonomy): Eukaryota > Viridiplantae > Streptophyta > Magnoliopsida > Asterales > Asteraceae > Centrapalus > Centrapalus pauciflorus. The sequence continues at coordinate 198,368 of JAANYP010009165.1, read as the reverse complement.
GTGGGATGTCTTTCCAAAAAGACAAAACAACTTTTCTGCACATTCTCATAAAGCAGACTTGTCTTCATGTGGCAGAATCATTGTCTTTTTCCTTTTGTCACTGTTACATAAGTCTTTAACCAAAAGAGAAATGTCAAATTTGTATCTTTCTTCTTTTGTTAAGGCCATTTTGATATAAGAAAAGGTCTGTCACCCTTTTCAGATATTCGTTTGTCTTCATGTAATAGAACAGCGTAGGCAGGCTTTTGCAGTTTCTGTTTTCCACTTTGTCTTCGACTTGTAAACTGATATTGTAGCCAAAAACAATACATGAGGACTTGGAAACATATTCCATAAAGTGTTTAGCCTGTTCACAAAGAACAGGTTCTGTTCACAAAGAACAGAATACTTAGAATCTGTCTAAGCTGCTCAACAGAACAGAGCAGCGTAGACAGTTCATGTTCAGCCTGTTCAGCCGACAGAACAGTTTGGACAATCTGCCTTTGTTGCAACAAATGCAACAGGGTAAACAGCTTTGACTCATATTGCAATCACTTTTCAGGTCTCAAAAAGGCATAAACAGGCCTTAATTTGTACCTTCAAATGCATCAAACAGGTTTGATTGAAAATCTCCCTCTAAGATGTAGAGCAGGTTTGACTGAGGCCTTTTTGTGCCTAACAATGAGTTACATCTATAGGTTTCCCTGAAATGTCCTCATCGAGTTTGGATTTGGAATCCGGAGGCATGGGAGTTTTCATTGGAGTACTATTGACCATGTTAAATTTCTTTAACATGTCCTGAATATATTTGGACCGATTGATAAAAATTCCATCAGTTAGTTGTTTAACTTGTAAACCTAAGAAAAAAATTATTTCTCCCATCATGCTCATTTTGTATTTCTGGGACATTAAGAAAGCGAATTTCTTGCAAAATTTTGGATTTGTAGACTCAAATATTATATCATCTACAAATATTTGAATTACTATAATATCTGGCCGCTGACGTTTTATAAACAGGGTAGTATCCACTGCACCTTTGTTAAATCCACATTTGAACAAGTATGTTGAAAGTGCATCATATCAAGCCCGAGGTGCTTGTTTAAGGTCATACAGGGATTTATCTAAAATACATACATGATCAGGCTTCGAAGGATCAGTAAACCCTTTGGGCTGATATGTATACACTTCATCTGTTAGTTCCCTATTTAAAAACGTAGTTTTTACATCCATTTGGTAAAATGTAAAGTTTTTATGAGCAGCAAATTCCAGAAACATTGTATATTGTATCCTTTGGCGACGAGTCGAGCCTTGTTACGAATGATGACACCATTTTCATCTTTCGTATTCTTGAAAATCCACTTCGTGTCAATGATTGATATATCTTTTAGTCGCTCTACCAATCTCCAGACCTTCAACCTTTCGAACTGATTCAGCTCTTCTTGCATTGCCACAATCCAATCAGCATCGAGAATAACTTCTTTAACATTCTTTGGCTCAATTTTGCTCAGTAAGTTGTAAAATAAACACTCGTTTATTGTTGCTCTTCTGGTTTGGACTGATACAGAAGGATCACCTACAATATTTTCAGTTGGGTGATTTCTTGTCCACTTAAAGGTATGTGGATAAGGTTGAATTTGGTCTTCATTGGGATTTAAGTCTAAATTGGGAATTCGGGGGTTAGTTTCTGATGTTGATGGTATATTACTAGAGATAGGGGTTTCTGAGTTTTCATATGGTAAGGGGGTTTCAAAAGATACTAGAGGTTGAATAGGTTATCAGCTAGATAAGTGCACGTCTGTCGTTGAAGCCTCTCCAGTTTCTTTTGAAATGGGTTGATGGGAATAGTCCAAGACTACGACTCGATCTTCAGTAATCCTGTCAGGCACCAAATTTTAAACATTAGTTTTGGGCTTTTCAAAGTAGTCTTTATAGAAATTCTCGAAGAGTTTATTTAAATCAGAATTATCTGCACTCTGTTCAGTTGACTTCATAGAAGTCGTCTTGCTATGGTTGGGTCCTGAACTGGTATGTTCAGAAGCCATTACTACGCCTTCATCAAATTTTACATTCACGCTTTCATTGACTGTCTTGGTCCGCTTATTGTAGACTCGGAAAGCTACAGACTCCTTCGAATACCCAATGAAGATGTCTTCATCAGCTTTTTGACTTAATTTTCCCAGACTATCTTTGTCATTTAATTTGAAGCACCTGCATCCAAAGACATGGAAAAACTTAAAATTAGGTACACGTTTGTTTATTAATTCGTATTGAGTCTTTCCGAATCTTTTATTGATTATTGATCTGTTCTGCGTGAAACAAGTTGTTGCTACAGCTTCAGCCCAAAGGAATAACGAGAGATTAGAATATGCCAGCATCGTTCTTGCAGATTCCACTAGTGTCTGATTTCTTCGTTCAACGACACCATTTTGTTGTGGAGTACGAGCTGCTGAGAATTGATGTGTTATTCCCACAGAATTCAGAAATGATTCGAGAGATTTGTTCTTAAATTCTGTCCCGTTATCTGATCTGATGGTTTGAACTGAAAGCTGCAACTTGACTTGAATTCTACAGATGAAGTCCATAATTATCTCGGTAGCATCAGATTTGGAACGCAGAAAAAATACCCATGTGTATCTGGAGTAGTCATCGACTATTACTAACACATATCGTTTCTTGTTTATACTCTGTACTCTCATTGGTCCACACAAGTCCATATGTAACAGTTCCAATGCTCACGTTGATGAGTGTTCTATTTTGGACTTGTGAGAAGCTCTAGTTATCTTTCCTTTTTCACAGGTTGCGCACAACTGCTCTTTTTGAAGCTTGAGAGTTGGTAGCCCTTTAACTAACCCACCTTTTGCAAGGTTGGTTAATTTTTTAAAATTCAGATGAGAAAGTCGACGATGCCATAGTAAGAAATTTTAGATGTTGCTTTTGACATTAAACACACATCCTTCTTTAGATTGATTGAGGCTAGGTCTATTGAGTACAGATTAGTTTTCCTGTTCCCTGCAAGGATTTCTTTTCCTTCTCCAGATCTTATACAGCACCGATTTTCTTTGAAGTTGACCTCTAATCCTTTGTCGCAGAGTTGTCCAATGCTGAACAAGTTGTGACCAAGACCGTCAACGTAGAAGACTTTCTGAATTGTTATCTTATCGTATGCAAGACTTCTATAACCTTTGATCGGACAGAATTGATCATTCCCAATTCGTACCGTCCCACAGAACTTATCCACAAAGTTAGTGAATGTTTCTCTCTGTCCAGTAATGTGCTTTGAGCAGCCGGAGTCAAGGTACCACACATGATTTACCTATAAGACGAAATAAAATGTGTGGTACCCACTTATAGTTGGGTACTTTTGACTTTGGTAAATCATGTGGTTTGATATTCTTTTGCTCATCAGATATGTCTTTTATTTTAGGTACCCCTTTTTAACAGTTATTTTTGGTATCCATTTTTGTACAGTTCGATGTGGAACTGTTTTTGAAAGTTGTTGCTTTGGAACCTTTTTCTATTAAAAAGATGGATCCTTTTTCTTTCGTAGCCATACAAGCTTATCAGATTTAGCATGCATTGATTTACAAAAAACAGAATTTAAAGCAATTAAAGCAGTCCGAGAGTATTTGGTACAAGATTAATCAATAACTTTATTATTACAGACAAATTTTTCAAATTGTCTATTGATATTGTCTTATTTATTTATATATTTATTCAACAATATCATCCTTTTTATGCTCTTAAACATATAAGTTTTGATGCTAAAAGTTAATTTATTTGTCATTTTTTATCTGCAGGTTTAGTTGAGTACAAGACAAGAAAATAAGATGATTACTTGGGCTTAAAGTGAAATATATGAGGAAATGCAAGCGGGTTCAAAGAAAGTTCAAGATTTAAGCCTCTCCAAGTCCAAATACCCGACGGGCCCAAAATCCATACAATAATTTAGAGTTTTTGGGAGATTTATTTTTAAAAAAAAGAAAATTTTATTTAAAAAAAAAAAGGGGCCGGATTAGGTAGCAAAGTAGGGATTGAAAATATATATATATTTATATTGGTTTTGGTTTTGGTTGGCGGCGGGGTGAAAAACTAAAAGCAACCCACATTTAGTTTTTTTTAGGCTTTTCTTTAGCTGTTGATGGCGCAGAGGGGAAAGAAACAATATTTATTTACTTTGTTCTTCGGCTGGAGGCACTACGTTTTGGAGTTTAGAAAACAACACTCATAATTTACTTTTATCTTTTTTTTTTTTGTGATCCTGCGCACAAGAGGTAGCAACAATACTTTTGGATTCTCCTAATTGTTTTTTAGCAATTATGTTTAGATCTTTTTATTATTTATTATTGTTAGTTATTAATTTAATTATGGGCTAAGTTCATTGTATTTGTCATTGATGAACGAACCCTAGATTTAGGTTTAGTTTTTATTATTGATTGAGTTTTGTTTATGCCTAGTCGTGAACTTTAAATTGTTTATTTTAATAATTATTGAGTAGTTTACTATTACATTGTGTCATGTTCTGAAATTATGACTTGCACGTGTAATTAGTTTTATCCTATCGTTTGCTTGTTCTGAAATTATGACGGTTGCATGCGGTAAGAGTAATCAATTATTCTGAAATTATGATAGTTGAAATTGCTTCTCTATTAACCCAGATAAAAGTTTGAGTTCAATTCACCAATAACGAAAGTTAGCGTGTTTTGAATAGATTAGGTTATAATCGGATTAGTAGGGTTGATGGTCTATGTTAGCTCGAAATTTCTTAAAAATTCTATCAATCAATTGCACTTTTAAACGAACCAAATCTAGGGGGAGTGATTCAATGATAAATACATTTTAGTTATTTGATTCTATTCTCATAGTTAGTTATTTCATAGTCGTTTTAAATTTTCGTTAATTACTATTAATTGTCATTTTAGTTTAAGTAATTTTGTTTACTTTGCCGTGTCAACGGTATCCAAAAAATCTAAAAAACAAAACCCCCTTTTTACTCGTTTGCATTTTATCCATTTTTTTTTTGCTAGAATAATTTTAGTTGGTATAAATTGCATTTTCCGTTCCCTGTGGGGACGATCCTGGTCTTACCAGTTTATTGCTATACGATCGGGTACACTTGCCCGAGAGTTTATCGGTCGATTTGGTCAGATTAAAGTTTATAAATTTAAGACTGATATTTCCGTATCAAGTTTTTTGCGCCGTTGCCGGGAAACGGTTTCGAATTTTACTACTTAGAATTTTTCTAGCATTTTCTTTTTATTCTTAATTTTAATTTTAATTTTTTTTAGTTTAGTTGTTAGTTTTATTTTACTCATTAAGTTTATTTTATTTTCTTTATAGGTTATTTCGTTTTCTTAGATTTATTTTATTTTATTTTATTTAGTTAGTTCTATAATTTTACTTATTCTTAGTTTAGTTAGTGCATGACCCGTAGATCATCGTCTCAACTCTTAGAACCGTTTCAAGAACCTGAACGACAATTCCATCGTCGACTACGACTTCGTCAACCACCAACAATCACGGAAGATCCTCACTTGGAGTCTGAATCCGAGGAGGAACCAATGGCTAATGAAGATGATACCCCGATGTGGACAGCCCGCGAGACTGCACCACCAGCTCCACACTCAGCTATCCGAGTCCCTGTTGCTGCTAATGAAGAAAGATTCGAAATCAAAGGGCAGTTCGTCAGCATGGCTCGGGAATTGAATTTTGATGGGAGGTTAAAGCATGACCCTAACCGACATATTCAGTCATTCCTTTCTATCTGTGACTTATTCAGAGCTAATTCCGATGCCGCGCGACTTAGAGTTTTCCCGTTTACACTAATCGGGGAAGCTCAAGAGTGGTTAGAATCTTTAGAGCCAAACTCTATCACAACCTGGGCAGACATGAACAACTTGTTCATTAACCATTTTTTCCCTCCGGCTAAGGAAGAAAGAATGATAGCTGAGATTTCAAACTTTTCCCAGAAAGTTGGGGAATCTTTTGTTGATTCATGGACACGATTCATGAAGATGTTACGCGAATGTCCAAATCACGAGCTTAATAAGAGAAAGCAGGTCGAGACTTTCTACAGGGGTATGGATGAAGAGATTAAGGAGCGGATCGATTCAGCATGCGACGGTATCTTTCAGTATAAGACCCCGAGGGAAGCCTTTAAGCTTTTAGAAGACATATCTTTAGTTAAGCAGGGATGGAGTGTCGAGAAGAAATCAGGCAGAAAGACGATAGCTGCAATAGAGGATGACGGGGGTAGTGATACTGTAGCATCGCTTGCTAACAGTCAAAAGTCATTGGAGCGTAAAGTTGATAAGCTGATCCAAAGTATTCACGCTATGCAGGTAGGGTGTGAAACTTGTGGAGGATCTCACCTGACGAAAGACTGCGAGGATCGGCCAATGATCCAGACACAGAGCGTTAACTTCATGAACTAGAGGCCGGGAAATAACTACCAGGGGAATAATTTAAATTCCCAGGGAAACAACCGAGGAAATTTCCAAAGACAGAACCCACCGGGGTTCTATCGGTTTAATCAGGGAAACACCAACCCGAATCCTCAGCCACCAGTATAGATCACTCAGCCAGCAGCTGGAGCAAGCAGCAACTTGGAAGATATATTAAAGAGTTTCATGCTAACTGTGCAACGGAATCAAGCTAATAACGAGCAAGTTCAAAGGAATCAGCAAGCATCGATCCAGAATATTGAGCGTGACTTAGGTAGATTAGTTGAGGTTGTATCAGGACGTCAAAGTGGGTCACTACCAAGCAATACCCAAAAGAACCCCAACGTGAATCAGAATCTCAATGAGCATGTTAAGGCGATTACCACTCGCTCAGGTTAGATGGTCGGAGTTATGGATACATCACATTCTGACAGCTCTGTTATTGTGCAGGATTGGACTTCAGATGACGAGGATAACACGAAGAGATCAAGCCAAACAGAAACATCTATAGCTGAGTCCGTGAAGAAGGAGACACCACCACCGGTCGCTAAGTCATCAAAGCCAAAGCCAGCACCTCTGAGGGATTACCAACCAAAAATTCGTTATCTTAATCGTCTACGGAAAGAACGCATGAAAGAGCAGTATGGTAAGTTTGTTGACTTATTGAAGCAAATTAGGATTAACGTACCTCTTGTTGATGTCATTGCAGGTATGCCTAACTATGGGAAGTTTCTGAAGGATCTAGTGTCGAATAGGAAGAAGTTGGAGGACGCGACCACATTGCCACTCGGTGAGCAGTGTTCAACCATTCTACAGACGAAGGACATGCCTCCTAAGCTTGGAGATCCAGGGAGTTTCATTATCCCTTGCTTTCTTGGTTCTGATACTGTATGTAATGCATTAGCTGATCTAGGTGCTAGCATTAATCTCATGCCACTCACCTTATAATCTAAGCTAGACCTAGGCGAACTTAAGCAAACCAGGATGTGCCTTCAGCTTGCAGATCGTAGCTTTAAGTATCCTTTAGGCATAGCGGAAAATGTCCCAGTTAAGGTAGATAGGTTTGTCTTTCCTGCTGATTTTGTCATCCTAGAAATGAAAGAAGATAGCCAGATTCCACTCATTCTAGGACGACCATTCCTTAACACTGCTGACGCCATAGTTCATGTATCTAAGAGACAACTCAATCTAGGCATTGCGGATGACAGAGTCAAATTCTCCATAGATAAGGCAATGAAACACGCACACACGGCGGATGATTCGTGTTTCTCTATTGATGTTATAGATGATTGCCTGAATTCTGAGCTGGATCAGCTTCTGACCTTAATGAGTAATGAGGCGTGCACGATTGATCCTGATGTGGTAATGCGAAATCTCGAAGATCTCCTATGTGCAGACGCTGTTGACGCCCAAGAGACCGATGGAGAAGTCGAGCCACTCGCAGTTAACGAGAAGATCCGTATTAAGACATCTCTTTAAGAGCCACCTACTCTCGAGCTTAAACCTCTTCCCGATCATCTTGAGTATGTTTTCTTACAGGGAGAATCTTCTCTCCCTGTCACCATTTCTTCTACTCTCTCCCCTGATGAGAAAGGCAGATTGATTCATCTTCTCAAAGCCCATAAGCGGGCAATCGCCTGGAAGACTGCTGACATTCCAGGGATCATCCCTTCCTACTGCACACATAAGATTCTCATGGAGGATAACTATAAGTCATGTGTGCAGAGACAGAGGCGGCTGAACCCTAATATAACCGAAGTGGTCAAGAAGGAGGTCATCAAACTCCTCGATGCTGGGATTATATACCCTATTTCTAACAGCCCATGGGTCAGCCCTGTTCAGGTGGTTCCTAAAAAGGGAAGCATCACTATTGTTCGAAACGAGAAAGACGAACTCGTCCTTACTCGCGTGGTCACTGGATGGAGGGTATGCATAGATTATCGAAAACTTAATGATGCTACCCGAAAGAACCACTTTCCTCTTCCCTTCATTGACCAGATGTTAGAGAGACTAGCAGGGAATGAGCTCTACTGCTTCCTTGATGGTTTCTCTGGCTACTTTCAGATTCCTATCGACCCAAAGGATCAGGAGAAGACCACCTTCACCTGTCCTTTCGGGACCTTTGCTTACAGGCGGATGCCTTTTGGTCTTTGCAACGCTCCTGCCACTTTCCAGCGTTGTATGACAGCCATCTTCCATGACATGATTGAGGATTGCATGGAGGTTTTCATGGACGACTTTTCAGTATTCGGCAATTCCTTCGATTCATGTCTCTTGAACCTTGAGTGTATCCTGGCTAGATGCGAGGAGTCTCACCTCGTGTTGAATTGGGAGAAATGCCACTTTATGGTCCGAGAAGGCATAGTTCTCGGCCATAAAATCTCAAGTGTGGGAATGGAGGTCGATAAATCGAAAGTTGACGTAATTTCCGAACTCCCTCCACCCACGAATGTCAAAGCGGTTCGTAGCTTTTTGGGTCATGCCGGGTTCTATAGGCGTTTCATCAAAGATTTTTCAAAGATCGGTCGGCCTTTCATCCAACTTCTCGAGAAGGACGTGCCATTCGTATTCTCATCCGAGTGTATGAAGGCACATGATCTTCTGAAGCATCATCTGACACATGCGCCAATCATGATACCACCAGATTGGTCCTCGCCATTCGAGCTCATGTGTGATGCTAGCGATTACGCGCTTGGAGCTGTCCTAGGCCAAAGAAAGAATAATCACTTTCAGCCTATCAACTATGCGAGTCGCACTCTGACCGCGGCCCAGGGACATTACACTACCACCGAGAAAGAGCTTCTAGCGGTAGTTTTTGCATTTGACAAGTTCCGTCAGTACTTGGTGCTTTCAAAGACCATAGTCTACACTGACCATTCTGCCCTCAAATATCTGTTTGCTAAGAAAGATGCAAAACCGAGACTGATTCGTTAGATACTACTCTTACAGGAATTCGACATTGAGATCCGGGAAAAAAAGGGGGAAGAAAACCTAGCTGCTGATCATCTCTCTCGACTCTAGAACCCAAATCTCGAGGAGCTTAAGGAGTCCACCATTCAGGACACATTCCCTGATGAGTTCTTACAGATGATCGAGTCCCGTGAGGACGATGACCCATGGTTTGCTAGCATAGCAAACTACCTTGCAGCAGGTATCATAGAAAAAGGGTTGACATACCAGCAGAAGCGAAAGCTTTTGAGTGATTCTAAATTCTATCATTGGTATCCACCCTATCTCTTCCGTTTAGGTGCCGACTATGTGTTGTGCCGCTGCGTGTCTGGTACTGATGCCAGACAAATCTTGAATGAATGTCACCAAGGACCGACCGGAGGACACTTTGGACCAAACTACACTGCGAAAAAGGTCTTAGATTGTGGTTTCTATTGGCCCACTCTCTTCAAAGATGCTCATTCCATGGTCAAGACCTGTGATGCTTGTCACCGTGCAGGCAATATCTCGAAAAGGGATGAGATGCCCCAACAAGGAATTCAGATTTGCGATATCTTTGATGTTTGGGGCATCGACTTCATGGGTCCTTTCCCGACATCCCGTAACAACAAATACATACTCGTGGTTGTAGATTATCTGTCAAAATGGGCTGAGGCAAAAGCCTTCCCAACCAATGATGTCCGAGTAGTTGTGAATTTCCTTAAAAGCCTATTCTCTCGATTTGGTTGTCCTAAGGCGCTGATTAGTGATCGCGGATCACATTTCTGTAATCAGCAATTGGAGAAAGTCCTGAAACGCTATGGAGTGAATCGCAGATTCTCGACGCCATATCACCCGCAAATGAGTGGACAAGTCGAGAACACGAATAGAGGACTCAAATGTATTCTCGAGCGCACTATTGGCTTCAACCCCAAATTGTGGTCCGACAAGCTTGAAGATGCGTTGTGGGCATTCCGTACTGCCTACAAAACTCCTACCGGCACGACACTGTCTCGAATGGTTTATGGCAAAGCATGCCATCTCCCTATTGAAATCGAGCACAAGGCATTCTGGGCCTTGAAAAATGCAAATCTCGATTATCATGAGGCAGGAAAACACTGGTTTCTCTAGTTGAACGAGTTAGACGAGTTGAGGCTCCAAGCCTATGATAACTCGCGATTATATAAGGAGAGATCGAAGGTGTTGCATGATAGTCGTCTGAAGACTGTCAAGGAGTTCAGACCAGGGGACAAAGTTCTATTATTTAAATCCCGTCTGAAACTCACTCCGGGTAAGCTGAAATCGCGTTGGACTGGTCCTTATACAGTCATTAAAGCTTCCCAATCTGGTTTCATTGATCTCCAGTCTGACAGTGGCTCTTTTCGCGTTAACGATCACCGTTTGAAGTTATACAATGAGGCAGAAGGACCCGAACAAGAGGAGGTCATGGACACCTTCCCCAAATAGTTAATTTTAGGGGCGAGTCGAGCTCAAGACTCGAAAATAAACAAGGCGCTCTCGGGAGGCAGCCCGAATTTCTGTTTCTTTAAGTTTTATTTTAGTAATTTTAGTCTTGCATTATCTTATTTTTATTCTATTCGTGTGTTTAGTCTAATGTGTGTTGCTTCTCTTTTTACAAGTTTTATTATTTTCTTTGTCATCTGTGCTTTTTCAGTTATTAATGCTTGCTGCTGTGAGTTGACATCTACCGCCGCTGTCTCATGTTATTGTTGCTAGCCCCAAGGGAGTATTGTTCCTTTACTCTCCCTGTTCTTTCCATATACCTGTGCTCTATCTGTGATTGCATTGGGGACAATGCAAAATTTTAAGTGTGGGAAGGGGGTTAAATACTTTAACCATTGTTTGTCCTGTTAGTATATCATTTCTATGCACTTAAATTTCTTTTATGTTAGCAAGTTCATACACTTCATTCGCATAGTGATGGTTAAGTAAGTGAGAGGGTGCCTGTGAAAAGCGCTTGTCTTTAACATCATTGGTTAGCTTAGCTTTAATGTTGCAGTGTTTGTGGTTTTTTGCTGGTTTTTAACTATTTTCTTTATCACTATGAGCTCTAATGGTCTGGAAATTGCAAAAAGTCTTGCATGTTATGTTAATCCCTGGGATTATTGTCAGCGAGTCGGTATCCTGAGATACCATCTTAAATTACAAACAGCTGAATTCTAACAAAAGAGGTTGAGATTGATTTTCAAAAAAAAAAAAAAAAGTGATGAAGTACCTAAATGTGGCCTTTGGTTCTCGAACGAGTAGACTTCGAGGGGTGTTCTACACCTGATAACCTAAAACCATCTGGTTTGGGATTGGTCAAGTAGAAAGTTCGTTACATGGGATCCATCGAAAGTCATAGGTTTCTTAAATCCACAAAAAAAAAGGAAAAGAAAAGTCGAGAAATCATCAGTAAGCCTTGAGTCAGAAAAGTTTGAAGGGAAAAGATTAATAAAGCATGCAAGGATGAGTGATTTGTAGGTCAGATGAGTTTAGTCAAGTGATTTTTGAATTCTGTTAGAGTCAGTGAAAAGTTAGAGCGGACCGGTACACAAACATGTGCATGAATTTAAGTTATCTTTTGTTTGTTGAAGTTGAGTTATTTTTGCAGGCGTCCCTTTTAACTGTTTGAGCTTCGTATGCGTCTGAGTTATGTTTGCTTGTTTAATGTGTTCTTTTGAGATGATTTGCTTGAGGACAAGCAAAGTTTTTTGTGTGGGAAGTTTTGATATTGTCTTATTTATTTATATATTTATTCAACAATATCATTCTTTTTATGCTCTTAAACATATAAGTTTTGATGCTAAAAGTTAATTTATTTGTCATTTTTTTTATCTGCAGGTTTAATTGAGTACAAGACAAGAAAATAAGATGATTACTTGGGCTTAAAGTGAAATATATGAGAGCATGCAAACGGGTTCAAAGAAAGTTCAAGATTTAAGCCTCTCCAAGTCCAAATACCCGACGGGCCCAAAATCCATACAATAATTTAGGGTTTTTGGGAGATTTATTTAAAAAAAAAAAAAGAAAATTTTATTTTAAAAAAAAAGGGGCCGGATTAGGTAGCAAAGTAGGGATTGAAAATATATATATATTTATATTGGTTTTGGTTTTGGTTGGCGGCGGGGTGAAAAACTAAAAGCAACCCACATTTAGTTTTTTTTAGGCTTTTCTTCTGTTGTCGACGGCGCAGAGGGAAAAGAAACAATATTTATTTACTTTGTTCTTCGGCTGGAGGCACTACGTTTTGGAGTTTAGAAAACAACAGTCATAATTTACTTTTATCTTTTTTTTTGTGATCCTGCGCACAAGAGGTAGCAACAATACTTTTGGATTCTCCTAATAGTTTTTTAGCAATTATGTTTAGTTCTTTTTATTATTTATTATTGTTAGTTATTAATTTAATTATGGGCTAAGTTTATTGTATTTGTCTTTGATGAACGAACCCTAGATTTAGGTTTAGTTTTTATTATTGATTGAGTTTTGTTTATGCCTAGTCGTGAACCTTAAATTATTTATCTTAATAATTATTGAGTAGTTTACTATTACATTGTGTCATGTTCTGAAATTATGACTTGCACGTGTAATTAGTTTTATCCTATCGTTTGCTTGTTCTGAAATTATGACGGTTGCATGCGGTTAGGGTAATCAATTATTCTGAAATTATGATAGTTGAAATTGCTTCTCTAAGAACCCAGATAAAAGTTTGAGTTCAATTCACCAATAATGAAAGTTAGCGTGTTTTGAATAGATTAGGTTATAATCGGATTAGTAGGGTTGATGGTCTATGTTAGCTCAAAATTTCTTAAAAACTCTATCAATCAATTGCACTTTTAAACGAACCAAATCTAGGTGGAGTAATTCAATGATAAATACATTTTAGTTATTTGATTCTATTCTCATAGTTAGTTATTTCATAGTCGTTTTAAATTTTCGTTAATTACTATTAATTGTCATTTTAGTTTAAGTAATTTTGTTTACTTTGCCGTGTCAACGGTATCCAAAAATCTAAAAAACAAAACCCTCTTTTTACTCGTTTGCATTTTATCCATTTTATTTTTGCTAGAATAATTTTAGTTGGTATAAATTGCATTTTCCGTTCCCTATGGAGACGATCCTGGTCTTACCAGTTTATTGCTATACGAACGGGTACACTTGCCCGAGAGTTTATCCGCCGATTTGGTCAGATTAGAGTTTATAAATTTAAGACTGATATTTTCGTATCATCTATCCCTATCTGTAACAATAGTTTCCTTCACTCTCCACTCTTGTTTTATACTCTTGTTTTTCTTTTCTTTCTACTTCTTTCTCCATTCTTGCTTCTGAGAACCTTTAACAGTATAATCTGACATACAAGAAACACGAGAATTAGTGATTTTGGAAACTTGTTTCTTCTGTAAAGGTCTCTTACCTTTTGAATTTTGGACCTTGAGTGCAATAGAGTCCTTCGTGGAATATGATTCACCTTTTTCATAAGTAGGAGTCACAAAAGTAACTTTTGTTTTCTCCTTTCTCATTTGTAAACTTGGTGATAATTCTAATGATTCCTTTGAATCTGTAGATATTCTTTGCTGAACTTCTAACAGGTTCTTTAAGGTCATCAAGTTGTTTGTTGTGTAAATGTTTTACAAACTCATCTATTTAACAAACATTTCTTCCAATGAGTTAAAATCTGAGTTCATATACAGATCAAAGTCCTTTTCAGAATTAATAGAATCAAGTGGAATTGAAGGTGGTTGATCTGATTTGATTTTTTTTTCAGGCTGTTGTTGCAACTTTTGTTCCAGAGATTTAAGTTCAGCCTTAAGTTTTTGATTTTCTTTCTCAAAAGTTTTAATTTTCAATTCAAGTTCAAAGTTCATCTTTCCAAGAATTGAAGCTGGTAAATATAGCTTTTGAGAATGAGTATTAGTTTCAGATAAATCCTTGTCTGAATATACTCCTCTTTAATGCATGTATTTTGATTAATTTCATTTATTCTGTTATAATCAACAGAATTTTACATTTTATCAGATCTTAGCCTTTTTGAATCCCACTTGATTCTATCTAATCTGATGCTTTCATAAATGTCATTTGTAATCCTAAATTCATATATCTGACATCATATAAAGTAGGTGAATTTGAAATAGCCTTTGTCAGATATTTAGGATTATTCCATCCAATCCCAGATTTAGAATTATAAAATTTGGTATCTTTAGGTTGATTTAAATATATTGTTTGATCTGTTTCACCTCTTTTGATAAATTCATCTTCCAATGTTTTTATTTTCACATAAAGTTTTGTTCTTTCCTCAAAAATGGCTTTTTTTTTTTACAGATAACTTGAAGCCTCTAATTCAGCCAAATTCAGTTTTTCTTTTAAGTCAGATATATTGTTATTTAGTTCTTGGATTTTACATTGAAGATCATTTGTTTTATCATGCAAATCTGATATGGCTCGTAGAACTATTGCCTTATCCTTGGAAAAATCCAACACTAACACATGTTCTTGATTTAGCTTGTTTTCCAAGGAATGAGCATTTTTCTTTTCGGCTTTTAAAGATTTTTCAAAATTCTTTAGCATGAAAGCCATTTGAGTTAGTTTTTGTTCAAGCAAACAGGATTCATCATTTTCAGAATCAGAGTTAGATTGTACCTCTGGTGTCTCTGAGCTCTCTGATTTGTCTGAATGTGATTAATCACTTTCTCTTTCTTTGCTGCAGCCAGCATCTCCTGTTGCCATCGTTGCAATTTCTTCAGTTAGTTCCTCATCAGACTCTTCCTTTTTTATGTTGATCAAGTTGACTACTGCTTGTGTCCGAGAAAGTCATAGTGTAAATCGAGTTGAATGCTTTCTTATTCGAGGAATCTTTGTCTGTTATTCGAGTTGGACACTTTTAGGGACTTAGAAAATTTTTACAAATCCTGTCTCGATAATAACATGGTTCGAGAAATGTCTAGTTACATACGAGTTGGGATAATGAATTGATCGAGAATGTCTCTTTTTCATTCGAGTTGTTTACACAATGACTTAGAAATTTTCTACTTCATTCAACTCGATTCAACTGTCATTCGAGTTGGATCCATCTTTCATTCGAGAAAGTTTCTTTTTCATTCAAGAAACTTCAAGGTTCATTCGAGTTAGAGACACTTGTATTCGAGAATCTTAATGTAATATTCGAGTTGATTCAAGTGTCATTCGAGAAATCCATAATTCAATTCGATTTTGATTTACATGTCACCCGAGAAATCTCATGATTCATTCGAGTTCCAGATCAAATTCTTCAAAATTTGTCTAAGTGTGGAGAATTTCTAATTTTTCAGAAAAATTTCACATTTTTCAAGAAATTTTCAAAATCTGTGTTTTTCTAACATTGGTCTCTTAACGATTGACTTTGGAATCCAAACAATAATATTTTAATATTATTGTCTGGAATCCCGATGCTTTAAATAGTAAAACACAAATTTTTCTAATTCATAGTAAAATGTTTTATTTTTCTACATGCAGGTTACAAATGGCATCCCAAGCTCAATCCCAAAACTCTAATTCTTCCGATTCAAATTCATCCTTCAATCATACAGTGCTCTCTAAACTAGTGAAATCAGCTTTAGTTACCCGACCATCACCTTCATCACTCATCCCTGACATCCAACTTGTTAAAAGTAAACATTGTCTACCTTTCCGAGATAATAACCGTAGACTTGACCCTAAGACTATCAAAGTCAGTCATCCAATAATTGTTGATATTCTGAAAGGACATCCTCTGGGTTATCTGTTGCAGTACAAACCTTCAATCCCTCAAGTCTATTTGCAACAATTCTGGCACACAATAAAGTTTGTGCCGGCAGATGGAAATCATCACTTCAAAGTCACTATAGATTAGTTCAAGGCAAAGAACACCCTTGCCAGGCTTTGTCATAATCTGCTTTTACCTAGACGAATTGATGTAAGGTCTTGCACTACACCGATCTATCTAGACGCGACACCGTTAACGAGTGCGGAATCATCGTTAACGGCTTGACGGATATCACTCTCGCATGGAACACAGAGACTATCACAACGCTGTACGGACGACGACGAACGCACCTACGAGATGATTCTCTCCGAAATAACACTAATAATACTGATAAACTCGAGATCGCCCTTTTGCTTAATCTCAAAAGAATTCTGCAAAACTCTTCAAATCATTCGAGTTAATCCCTAATTATAGAGACCAATCCGAGTTTGTCATGGGACAAACTCGAACCAGGCCCAAGGCCCATTCGAGTTTGTCCCCTTGACAATCTCGAATCTGCCTTATAGGATACATTCAAATTTACTATAAATTCGAAATTCATCAAATGACAAATTCGAATTTATTCTAAATTCGAATATCACATATTAAACTTATATTTGAACTTATGTTTTAACTTATGTTTGAATTTTATCTTTGAACTTTATGTTTGAACTTCTTGTAATACATTACATTAAGTTCAAACATATAATCAATAACTATCAAACATATATAAACACATATATCAAACACACGTTAATACCCAATACTTTGTAATATTACTTGAACCAAAATGCTAGAACACTTAGACTGCTATCGTTACACATGGTGTACCAATAGACTCCCCCTTGACGATAGCTTCTAACTAACTATTTATATTTTGATCAAGTACTAGAACTATATATACTACTACCTGCATATAAACCTGCATCTATACATACTTTCACTACCTTCTGGAACTTCCTAGCATCAGATCTCCAACCTTCATGAAAGAAGATAGGCTGATCATTCAGCTTCTGTAGGTCGTCCTTCGATAGATTTATCAAATGCAGTGGATCATATACCATCAAAATTACCTTCTCGTCTTGATCCTCCATGATTGCTTCAGCAGTTTCATTATCAATGTACCACCACTTCATGTTGCTCAAAACATCCTGTGGCATCGTCTTCATTGGCACTCTCTTCAAACATCTTACAGGCTTGTATACCATTCTAGCCCATGGTCTACCTGTATGGGGATCTATTCTTGATGCGTCCTCTACTCTCTTCCCAGTTCTTGGCTTGAGCCTTTCAAATTTCCCTGACCGACCCTCTTTCCTAATAATTCTCGCAATTACTTCAGCATAAGGGTCGTCACCAATATTTATCAGCTCTTTCCATGCCAATTCTTTCACTTCAACCTTCGGCAAAGTATTGAAAACTTTAAGCGTTCGCCTTAGGTATTGTAGACCATCTCTCTTTTTTAATATGAATAGCTGCAGTTCTCGGTCAAAGAACCAGCTTATAATGCCTCCAGAGAGATTTTCTGCACCGGGAACCCTCATCTTCTTCTTCATTTTCGGCTTTTCCTTCTTTTGTTCCTTCTTGAACCATAGATTCAGTAGATCGGCCCTGGAAGGTTCTTTTTCTACTCTTTCAAACTCAGAATCTTCAACCGAGGTTATCATGATCTCGTCTATGTCAATCACATTGTGATTATTGCGCACATACAACTCCGTGATAGGTTGTGAATTTATGATCACCTCGTTGACATTATCGTCCTCGTCCTCTATCACTTCGTCATCAGATTGCCAATCAACAATATCCTCGGGCACAAACTCTCCTTCTTCTAAATCATCCATTTCGTCCTCGAAATCAAAGCCAAAGTCTAGAGGGTCTTCATCGATATCCATTAATGCTTCAATCATTTCATGTATCTCAGACTCTGTGACTTTTGAGGAACTTGCTTCACCTCCTGCAGCTCCTGACTGACTCGGCTCACCCTGAACCTCAGCATGCTGAGCAGCAGAAAAATCTACTGGCTCATTATCTCTTTGTGCACTGGGATCATTGCCGTCATCATCTCCATCCCTTGGCAGCTCCTCCTGATCCCGACAACTCGTCTCCCCCTGAGCCTTTAGATTTTTCAATAATTGCTCAATAATGGATCGCATTGATCGAATCTCGGCCGCCTGATCGGAAACAAAGGTTTTGAGCTCTAAATTTTCTTCCTCGATCTTTCCCACAACTTTCTTCAATTCAGCATTCTCGTTGTTGATTCTTGCATTATGAGCTTGAACTTCACCGAGAGCTTTAGTCAGACCAAAGATTTGGACTTGTTGGAAGTCGACCTTGCTTTTTAGCTCAGAAAACCGTTGGTTGTCCGTGAAAGTGGATGATGTGGATGGTATGGATTGTATGGGAGTTGGAATGATTGGCGAGGGAATGTATGGTTCAACAGGTGGTGGTGGTGGTGGAATGGTTTTTTGAACGGGTGGAGGTTGAGGTATTTCTGGCTGGGAAGCAGAGGCCGAGGAAGCTCCCTGCATAAACCTATGGCGTTTGGCCCTTTGCCGATGTACCAAAGGTGCTACCTCCTCTTCTTCATAATCTGAGTCATCTGACTCCTCTGAAGCTCTTTTCCTCCTAACTTCTTCCTCAGTCACAACTAAACGTGAGCCATATGTCCCTATTTTGATGGACGGATCTGCAGTTACAGTATCTGGGGCCCCCACCTCAATCTCCTCAGTTTCTCCGGAATCAGAAGTTGAGACGGCTTCGCCTGCTGGCGCTGGTTGATAGTCATCTATTTGTTTAAACACATCAACTTCTCCTTCTGGAGGTTCCAATAAATCTCCAACTAGTTCAGCCGTGATTTCCTCATTTGCATTCGGACCCGCTGCCCAAATCTCTTGCAATCTATGAAATATCGGATTAGATTCAGATGGTGCACTCGAAGGGCCAGCCTCTTCCGGCTCTTGAGTTTGGCTTGTAGAAGGCCTATATGCCTGATTTTGTCTCGCGGAAGGCCTTTGTCTTCTTTTCTAATGTTGAGGGCGTGGTTGTTGCTGTCGCTGTGGTTGCTGTTGCTATTGCTGGTGAACCTGCATATCCCCTGCCCAGTTGGCATCTTCAGGGACTACAAAATTAGGATCGATTACAGCACCAAACAATGGTCCCTCCACTGGGATAGCCAACCTTCCTCGATGAGATGAACAGTCGGCAAATATTCTTTTGTCGATGACCGCAACGCTCTAAATTTCATTGAGTTGTGGCAGATTTGGCAAGAAGTGCCTGATCAGCATCATCACGAAGCGAGGATATAACAAAAATCTTTCTGTTTCTGGAGCTGTTATTTGATGAACGAACTCAGAAAAGAACATTTCTGAAAAGCTGAAGTTTTGATTGTAGACTAATGCAATCATCCCCGACTGGATCTTTGACACAATATCATCAAAACCGGCCTTCTTTGCCGCAAAACAAACCATGAAGACATGAGCTAGATATCTCCATTGACCAATAAGCCCACTTTTCATATACGACGACTTCGTGACATCTAGACTATATCCATTCTCACAAAAGCTGCTTGCCTAATGGCTAGTGGGAAGTCTATCGGCCCGTTCTCCTGCTCTTGAGTGCCTAGCTGTAGCACTTGACGTAGCGTGTCAGCTGAAAATACCAATGGATGCCCATCAATACTTGTCCTCAAAACTGTTGGGGTAACAGAACAATCCACTTGCAGGTGATCATAAAACTGACGCACGTACGTGATAACAATTTGAATATTGTGAGATAGCACGTACGAAATCCTGGAGCCCACCAAAAAATCCACCATCTGGCGGAAGGCTTGCGCCTCTGGAATAGCATGGTCAGGAGAAATGACCATGTTATGCTTTTGGAACAAAAATTCTGTCCTCCATGTCTGCACAATATAGCAAATAAAATATTAGAATTATTAAAAAGAAATAAACTTGTTTAAATTCAAATTTGTTTTATTTTGAACTTGTATAAGGACAAAATCCAACACTTATGAATTTCTACAAGTTTAATTAAAATTTGAATTAAATATTTCAAATATACTGGCAAATTCGAACAACATATTCGAGTTTAATGACCTTTTCGAGTTTAGTGACAAACTCGAAACTGGCCAAGAACAAACTCGAAGGAGTCGGCCACTATCATCACAAAAATCCAAGATTTGAACCATGTTAAACTTAGAAAATCACATCTATTAGTCCTACTAGGTTCTAATCAATGATATTTGTAGTTAATTTGACTTTTCACCGGTTCAAAGTTTGTAATTTTGAATAACAAACTTTCTACCAATAAAACTTCAAAATCCAATAATTTTGGCCTAAATGGAGTATAAAACTACCTAAATCTTGTATAATACACTTGGTTATACCTAGATCTACTAGTAGTATCGAACCCAAACGAACAGAAACTCGACAAATTGTAAGAATCTCGAAAACGGCAAACTCGAGGAACAGATTCGAAATCGCTCAGATAAACTCGAAGGTATAGATTCGAAAGTAAGTGATTTATGACCATCACTGTTGACCTATTCATACCAACAACATTCGAGTTTGTTGCCATTCTCGAATCTACTGACAGACTCGAGGCCCTGCCATATTCGAGTTTGGCTTATACTCGAATTCAATATGAAACTTTTGAAAATTTCACGCAATGTTTATTTTACGTGATTTTCCCTAAGCACAAGATTTTCACGCAATGTTTATTTTATTCAACTAGGAATGCACCCTCAGTAACTTTTGACCTTTTTCCTAAGTAAAATTAAAATAAAATAAAATTAAAATAAAATTAAAATTAAAATTAAAATAAAGTTAAAATTTTGAACAAAAATTGAACTTAGACTAAACTACATTAGTTAAAATTTACAACCTATACTAAAAACTTAACAGAATATTCTTGACAAGTATAGTCAAAGAAAGGTTCACTCAGATAGCGGTGTCGAATACGCACTTTCAGTATTTAAGCTTTCACACTTAGGAATTTTTTTTTTGATTCCTTTGATTGTTTGTCGTGACATACATTTCTAGTCGATTGTTGGTATTATTTTCCCTTTAAACATGCTACATTTCGGAATATCCCTTGGCCTTTTTATTTATCGTGAAATTATCTTACGTGACTCAGACATAGACATACTTTTATGATCAAGGCATACAGACAATGATTCTAACTTTTTGGTATTTGCAAACTTTCTTTAAAAGGCAAACATCGGACACAGGTCTGTATTTACATACAACAAAGTGTCTTAGTTTGTCTTGAGGTTTATTTTTAAAGTTAGAAAGCAGTGGTGACAGGTCTGTACCGACGTACAACAAAGCGACTTATCTTGCTAACCCGAATCAAAACAGAGGCAACAGGTCTGTACTTACGTACAACAGAGTTACGTGTTTTTGATTCTCAGTTCAGTATGATTTTTCTATGCTTTCCATTTTAAGATGTATTTGATGTTGCTATACATCCCCAGAAAGTTTGCATACCTCATTTATAATCAAAGTTTGTATGTCTCGTACATAAAAATTAAGACCGATTGGTCATACATCTAAGTTAGAGACACGTTTGACTTTTTCTTGAATATTTTATTAGCCTTGAGACTCCCTCTATGCATTATGCCTACCAACACATCAAACTAAAATAATGTATAACACTTGGAATTTTAGGTGCATTATGTGTGAAAGCCTAAACACCTAGAGTTTGTAACGACTGCACTAATTTTCGTCACTTTGAACCTATGCATCTAAGACTTAACTCTTTTTCTGATATTCTCTTTTTTTTTTTGAATTTTTTATGGTTTTCTCTCTTTTTTTCTTTTGTTTTTCATAAGTAATAGCAAGAAAATAATATAAACTACTAACTTACTAAAAATAGAAACTATTCTAATTTACTAAACTTACTATAAAAAGAAAGAAAGACTACTGCTATAAATGGAAATAAAAATTCTACTAAGGTCAATTCACTCTGGGTTACGCATTCCATTTAGTTGAATCAAATACTCAAACCGTGACTTATCAAAAGCTTTGGTAAATAAATCAGCATTATTATCATCCGTTGCCACTTTTACCAGCTTAATTAAGTTCTTTTCAGCACAATCACGTATAAAATGATGTCTTATGTCTATGTGCTTGGTTTTACTGTGTTTAACTGGATTATTAGTTATTGCGATAGTAGACTGGTTATCTATCCTAATAGGAGTTTGAGTGTAAGACAAACCGTAATCCCGCAATTGTTGTTGTATCCACAGAACCTGTGAACAGCAACTACCAGCAGCAACATACTCGGCCTCGCATGTTGACACGGCTACCGATGTCTGTTTCTTGCATTGCCAGGAAACCAGTCTCCCTCCAAGGAATTGACAACCTCCAGTTGTTGACTTGCGCGTCAAGCTGCATCCTCCGTAATCTGAATCCGTGAATGCCTCCAATTCCAGATCTCCCTCCGCGTGATACCAAAGTCCCAGCTTCGGTTTCGACTTGAGGTATCGTAGAATCCGCTTCACAGCTTTCATGTGCATCTCTTTCGGATTAGATTGAAACCTAGCACAAATACACACAGCAAACATAATGTCAGGTCTTGAAGCAGTTAAATACATAAGTGATCCAACCATGGCCCGATATAATGTCGGATCCACATCGGTATCACTTTCAGTACCCGGTCCGAGATTGTGATTCACTTGAATCGGCGTGCTGAAATGTGCTGTCAGTTTTGTCCCTTCCATCCCGAAGTGCTCTAATATGTCATAGACATACTTCATATGATGGATAAACATCCCCTCCTTCTTCTGGTCAACTTGCAGACCTAAAAAGAAATTCAACTCACCCATTGCACTCATCTCGAATTTTGACTTCATCACCTTCTCAAAATCTTTGCACATTTGCTCGTCTGATGATCCAAAGATGATATCATCGACGTAGACTTGTACCAAGATGAAGTGTTCTCCCTTTCTCTTTACGAAGAACGTGCTATCTATCTTACCTCTTTCAAACCCATTTTCTAATAGATGGTTGGACAGAGTCTCGTACCACGCCCTTGATGCTTGATGCAATCCATACAGAGCCTTATCTAATCGATATACTCTGTCTGGATATTTCGGATCTGTAAACCCGGGCGGCTGTTCTACATACACCAATTCCTTCACTTTCCCATAGTATCAAAGCACTCTTAACGTCTAGATGATATACCTTAAAGCCCTTGAAGGAAGCAAAAGCAAGAAACAACCGAATTGCTTCCAACCTTGCTACTGGTGCGAACACCTCATTGTAATTGATTCCCTCCTCTTGGTTGAAACCCTTTACAACTAACCTAGCCTTGTTGCGAGTGACTATACCTCGATCGTCTCTTTTGCACTTAAAAACCCATTTGGTTCCTATCGCTATTTCCCCTCAAGGTAATGGAACTAACTCCCAGACTTCTAGTTTCCTAAATTGAGAGAGTTCTTCCTGCATCGCTTCAACCCAGGAGTTATCTTTTAGTGCCATTTGCACATTTTTCGGCTCTACTTGCGAGATGAAACAAGAATAGAGGTAGGTATGAAAGGCCTCAGAGTCATTTATCATCGACAACAACACAGTGTTGTTATTTAAACTACTCCTAGTCCTCACACCCTCAATAGGATTTCCTATGATGCTTTCTATAGGATGGTTCTTGTTGATCCTAGATGTCTCTATCTCGTCAACTCTCAGATTATCTCCTAAATTAGATCCTATTTCACCTAGTCGGGGACCAACCTCAGATTCCACATTTTCCTCCTCGTGGACAATTTCTTCAGAGTTGGAATTTGTTGTCTGAGTTTGATTCTCAGTTAAAGGTGTTTCTGGATCAGTGACTTCTGGAGATCCATCTTCAGTTGAAGTAGGCTCGGATGTGGATTGAAAAGTGGTCCTCGAAAAGGTATGACCTTCGTCATTCAGATTCAACGTCGCCATGTCCTTTTCGATGGTACCTGCATTTTCATTCATAGGAATGTTAAATGACTCAAATAATTTATCATAGTCAAATATCCATTCCGGACCTGTATGGGGTTCATGTGTATAACTAGTGACCTCAATGTTATACACAATCTCTACTGTACCATTATTTTTGTTAAAACCCCGTTTGTTTGGTGAGTTTGGCACATAACCTAGGAAGTATCCTTCGTCAGCCTTTTCACCAAACTTAGGTTGATGTTTTGTTCGCAATAAAGTACATGGTACCCCAAAAGGTTCGAAGCCAGATAGATTAGGTGGCCGTTTATTCAAAATTTCATAACAGGTTTTGTTCAAAGATTTGACCGTAAGGACCCGGTTTAAAATATGACATGCGGTATTCACTGCCTCCCCCCAAAACATGGTAGGAAGCTTTGAATCCGAAAGCATGGTCCTTGCAGCCTCAATCAATGTCCTGTTCTTTCGTTCGGCCACCCCATTTTGTTGTGGCTCATAGGGTGCACTAAATTGATGCACTATGCCCTTTGATAGGCAATATACACCAATTACAGTGTTTTTAAATTCAGTTCCATTATCACTACGAAGCCGTTTTCACCCTTGTTCCATAGGAATTCTCCACTTGGTCTAAGAACCCGATGAGCTTGGAAGCCGTCTCGTCCTTTGTACCTAGAAAGAAAATCCAAGAAAATCGTGAGTAATCGTCAGTGAGAACTAAACAATACCAACTACCACCTATACTCCTTTTGTTGATTGGTCCGAAGAGATCCATATGCAACAAATCAAAAGTGGCAGCGATGGAGTTCTGAGTCTTGGACTTATGTGCCTTCTTATGTTGTTTGCCCTTTTTGCATGGTAGACACTTATCCTCGAACTGAAAACTCTTCATAGGCACACCTTGCACTAAACCATGTTTTGTAATATAATTCATCTTTCTCAGGTGCAAGTGTGACATGCGTCTGTGCCACAAAACCGATTCAGTCTCCGAAGCTTTAGATAACAGACAGATTGGACCCATCGAAGTTTCCGGCTTGTTCATATCGAGCATGTACAAGTCATTCTTCCTTGGAGCCCGCATCAATATCCACTCTTCAGGAATCTTGAACCCCGATTTTAGCACCAACGCTTCAGTATCAGTGAATAGCACTGAATTCTTCTTATCACAGATTTGAGATACACTAATGAGATTGTGAACCAGTTTATCAATGCGATAAACTTGATCCAACTTGATCGTCCCATTATTGACCACTCCAGTACCCGTGATGTTTCCTCCCTTATTTCCCGCGAATGATACAAATCCCCGAATCCCACCCTTGAAATCTGTAAGGAGACTTCATTCCGCTGTCATGTGTCTGGAGCATCCACTGTCGACGAACCATTTGTTGTTTAGACCTGTGGTTATCTCCTGCACATGAAAGAAAGTAGGTTAGTTATCACGGGGAACCCAAGCCATAACTAACTTGGTTATACCATTCTCGTCCACATACTTAAACTCTTTCAAATACCCATCTCGCCTTTCATGTGACTTGGGTCGTTGAACTGGAGTTTGTTGTGGTGCCGAGTGATATAAGTTCACTCTTTGCCTTTGAGTAGGCATTTGCTGTGGAGCTCTTAAATAATTACGATTATATTGCATTTCCGATTGATATCCCTGAGCTCTACCCGGTGTGTGATGTCTTACAGGAGTGTGTGACCTAACCGGAGTGTAAGCTCTGCTAGGTGTTGTGCTCCTATATTGTTGTTGAGGTCCAGACCTAGATTGAGTAATGACTCGATTCGGTGAATTAGTCTTAATCATTTCTTTTGGTCCACCTTTCACCGGTAATTGTTTCACAGCCTGTTTTGGTGTAGCCTGCACAGTTTTCTCGGTACTCTGAGAACTACTAGTGGTCGCCACACTTGTTGAAGGCTTAGCTTGTTCCGGTTTCCCTGTCTTAGGTGCAATGTCAATTTTCCTATGCGGACAGTTAGAAGCAACATGCCCCCTTTTGTGACATCTAAAGCAAGACATCTTGTCAATAGACTTCTTGTGTGTGCCCTTTGACTTGGGTGTCTCACTAGTGTCTGGTTCTTTTTGTGCATCTATAGTGACTGGTTCATCATCCTGATCATTAAAATCAATTTTATGTTTTCCTACAGGTGTTTCACTAGAGGAAGACACAAATTTGACTTTCTTAATCTTGACATTTGTATCAGTCACCTTAGGTGTGTTTTCCTTTACAGGCTTAGACACTGGTTCAAGTATTTCCTCTAAGGCTACTGAGTTCTCATTTTACTCCTTAGGTTGAGGCACAGAGTTGTCATTAAATGGTGGAGGAATCTCATGAAATCCTAGACCTACCGGCTTTTTAGATTGGCGTTGTGCATCTAAAACTTTCCCTAGGTTAAGACTTGAGTTCCTAAACTTTTCAAGTTTACTATTGGCCTCAGCTACCTTCACCTTAGATTCAGCTAGCTCTACTTCTTTGATCTTAAGATCTTTAGTCAATGCCTCAACATGCTCATACATCAGTTCGAATCTAACACACTGCTCACTCAGCTTGTCTTTTAGAACTATGACATCTTGTGCATCAGCCTTAAGCTTATCCCTAAGATCTTGCTTAATATCAATCAGGCTAGCATTATCTGATTTTAATGATTCAGTTTGAGCAGATATATTTTTATGTGATTCTAGTACTAAATTTAACCTATCGTTAGAATTTAGCACATAAAACACACAATTCATGGAAAAGAGAGAAATTCAGACTTACCTTTGTATGATCTGAATCTACGTTGGCCATTTGAGCGATAAACTCCAGAAGCGTCTGATCATCCGACTTCTCCACCCACATCAGACTGCTTTCATGTTGTCTGTTGTCCCCTGTGTTCTGCTCTGTTTCTTCACATCCACTCTCAGTTACTTCAGCCATAAAGGCTCTAGCGTTAAATTCTGGATGTGTGCTCCAGTCGTAAGTACCATCCAGCTGTCTGTCTGATGTGACGTTAGATAACAGACCAGCTATGTTCGCTTGACTGGTTGAAGTGCTCGGATGATATCGCTGATGTGATTGGTCCTGATACTGTCCATTATTCTTATTTTGCCCTTGGTAATTTTCTACCTTCGGTCTCTGACACTCTCTAGCGAAGTGTCCTAAGCCTTGACAGTTGTAGCATTTGACCTTGGACTTATCGAATCCAGTCCCTTTGTTAT
Organism: Centrapalus pauciflorus; assembly: GCA_020465985.1. NCBI lineage: Eukaryota > Viridiplantae > Streptophyta > Magnoliopsida > Asterales > Asteraceae > Centrapalus > Centrapalus pauciflorus. The sequence continues at coordinate 171,152 of JAANYP010009165.1, read as the reverse complement.
TCATATTCAGATTTCTTCCTGTGCGTTTGATGAATCGCTTAACCCATTGAGTTACCATGGCCAGTTGCCATTTGAGATCCATCTCTTCAAGGTCATCAGGGTCCACCTGATCGTAATCCTCATCCCAGAGTGCAGCATCGTTGATTTTACCTTGTACGTAGTTTCCATATGCGGCCACAAATGAAGCCAACAAATTCAAATGGTCTTCGTCCGATTTAGCGCTCATCGGCATCTTAGAGTATCCCTGAGATGTGGATGCCGGTGTAACCTGATGTTGCTGTTCTTCTGGTCTACCAAACCCTAAGAAAGCTCTATTCTGTGCGTCTTCAGTCTCTGCCGGTGACGACGTTTCTCCTGTGAAAAAAGGCTGTAGCTGTCTTCATTTCAGCTGCCACTGAAGGTTTTGATTTTCCAAAATACATTGCTGGATTTTGGACTTGTTCATAATCCGTTTCTGCCTTCAGTAACTCAAAATGATACGCCCGCAGCGTTCCCACCACATCCTCCATAGATTGAGTGTAGTATTTATCATCATCAAGCTTGATCATGGCCACGTACATCGCCCATTTGGCCGGTAAAGCATCCAGAAGCTTATTATTCTTTTCAGTGTCGCTATACTCAATGTCATGACTTTCTAGCTCAGTCAGCAGATGATAGAAACGTGTGATGGTGTTGTCCAGCTTTTCATCCTTCAAAGCATTGAAGATCGCAAACTGCTGCTTAAGCATCTCCATACGCTTCCTCCGAACCCTCGGGTTACCCTCACACCTCTTCTCCAAAGACTCCCATAGCTCTTTCGATGTCTTTTGATTTCAGAAAGTGTGTAGTATGTCCTGAGGTGACGCCATTCGTATGATAGCGTATGCGCGGTTCTCAGCTTCAAACAGCTTTTTTTCATCGTCCTTCATTTTAGAATACGTGACAACCTTTTGTCATCCTTCTATCTCAGCTGTCGGTGGAATGTATCCCTCGTCGATACAGATCCACATACGCATGTCATGGAATCGCACAAAGTCGGCAAACCGATCTTTCCACCAGTAATAGTCTTCAAGTTTCATCAGTTCAGGCGGAGTATTTTCTTTTCCGACCTCGTGATCCATTTCCAGAAACCGTTGCAGATTTGTCATTGTTTCAAAGGTAATTGAATTTTAACTTAATTAATTTAATTCGAAATTAATTTAAATTAATTCTTTCGAATTTAGGTAAATTCGAATATAATTAAGTTTAAAACTATTTGGGATTAAATTCGAATTAAGTTCTTAAATTCAATTAAATTCGAAATGAGTGACAAATTCGAAGGTCCCCAAAATCGAATGTCTAAGTAAACTCGAACAACAGTCAAAATCGAAACCCAGATAAACTCGAATCCCCTATTCGACTTTAGTCCAAAGTCGAAGCCTAAAGCAAATTCGAAACCTCTAAACTCGAAATCACTTTTTAGGAAACTCGAAAGGAGCGAATTTTTGGTCAAACTCGAAAGTAAGCAAAACCCTAATTACTCCTAACAGATTCGAGCGCCGCAAATTCGAGAAACGGCTAATACCTCGAGTTTTTAACGTTTTTCAGATTAAATCAATGTTTTTACAAGTAAAAATATTGATTTCGATCAAAAACGTGAAAAACAACAGAGTATTTCCCGGATTCCAATTTGATAAGCTCGGAAAATCCAAAAATTTGTGAGATTAACCATCCAAAAGCGTCAAGAAACCTAGGATGTATCTTTATGAACACGAAGAACACCCCTTAGTCTCTTATACCACTTGTAAGGTCTTGCACTACACAGATCTATCTAGACGCGACATCGTCAACGAGTGCGGAATCCTCGTTAACGGCTTGACGGATATCACTCTCACACGAAACACAGAGACTATCACAACGCTGTACGGACGACGACGAACGCACTTACGAGATGATTCTCTCCGAAATAATGCTAATAATACTGATAAACTCGAGATCGCCCTTTTGCTTAATCTCACACGAATTCTGCAAAAGTCTTCTAATCATTCGAGTTAATCCCTGATTATAGAGACCAATTCGAGTTTGTCATGGGACAAACTCGAACCAGGCCCAAGGTAAATTCGAGTTTGTCTCCTTGACAATCTCGAATCTGCCTTATAGGATACATTCGAATTTACTACAAATTCGAAATTCATCAAATGACAAATTCGAATTTATTCTAAATTCGAATATCACATATTAAACTTATATTTGAACTTATGTTTTAACTTATGTTTGAATTTTATCTTTGAACTTTATGTTTGAACTTCTGGTATTACATTACATTAAGTTCAAACATATAATCAATAACTATCAAACATATATAAACACATATATCAAACACACGTTAATACCCAATACTTTGTAATATTACTTGAACCAAAATGCTAGAACACTTAGACTGCTATCGTCACACAGGGTGTACCAACAATTGATACTGTGAACTTTTCTGAATTAGCAGATTTAGAAGATTGTGTGTCTGATGAAGAGCTGGTCCATGATCTTATCTGCTTGGGCTATTTTAAACCTTTACCTAAGAGCTCAAAGTTTCATAGGAGGGGATTAATTGTAGAGTGGTACGGTCTATATGGAATTGTGAACAGATGTATGACTTCCAAACATATCGGCATTGACAGGGGAAGTATACACTGCTTGAGGATATTTCATGGGATTGCATTCAACAAGCACTACGATTTTGCTAAATGCATATGGGAGGATCTAAAGGAAGTTGTCTTGGCAAATACAACAAACCGAGAAAGAAAGTTTATACCGCTTCAACGGTTTATCCAAATTTTGATAAGAGGTATTTTGAGAGCAAATGAGCAAATCACGTAGAGGTCAAGTGCTCAAAAGTGCCCGGACTACGTCATGATGAGTCTACATGGGGTACAAGATGCACCTAATGTTAATGTAATACCTATTCTTGAAGACCTTCTTAAATATGCTGGTCCTGAATGTGAAAGTGTGAAATTGTATAGAATAGATCATGCTCCTATAGAAACCCAGGAACTGGGTTTTCTTAACCAGGGAGTCTTAGAAGAGTGGGAACATCAGCAAGGGGCTGATGTTCAGGGCAGCCAATATGAGTTAGAGGGAGTAGAGGAGTAACTAAGGGGTAGTGAGAGAAGTTCTGTTTTTGAAAGAACATTATCTACTATTGCTGAAGGAGCTGATGAAGAAGATGATGATGGTGATGATGATGATGATGATGATAATGATAATGAGGAGGGTAATGATGATAATGAGGGTGGTGCAGGCATGATTGAATTTTCTGAATCTGAAAGATTACCGGAGATTGATGTGGTTGAGATAGCAAGGGAGAGTGTGAGGGAGTTACCTAGCCCAAACAGTCAGGACTTAGCCACACCTGTTGTGTGCTCCCAAATGGTAGTCAGCATTGAAACAGTCAGTATCCCACTCACGATTGCACACCTCATTGGCCACTCATCTTCCTCCCAACAGGAAGGTGTTTCAACTTCTCACCAGGATTTAACACATGATCTATCCTTAAATCCTTTGGATTTTATGGATATTGAAACTAGTATACAGCTGCCCGGGTGTACAATTTCTTCTCATGCACAAGAAATAGATCCTATACACTCTAGGACACTCGAGTCGACTTCATGTGTTGAAGTAAGTGCAGTAGGACTGAGTGTTCCTGCCAGAATAACCTTAGTATTGGACGCAAATGTTGCTCATACACTTGAAGTGGTTGGAAGTCCTACCAGAGAAATGTGAATGCCAACTTTGACTTTAGGCCACACAGAAGTTCTTTTTACAAGTTCGACTATTGTGTCAAATGGAAGTCTGCGTGACCCAGTGGTTAACATGCCATCCTTTGTCACTGAGGACAAACTACATGAAGTTATTGGTGGAGTAGCAGCACATATGACTTCTCAGTATTCAGAAATGATGACACAAATGTTGAATATTTAAAAGTTACTGAAAGGAAAATATGTGGTTGAAGGAACTCAACACAATGTTCCACAACAATCAATTGACGAGCTCCGAGATTTTACGTATGATCAGTTCAATGAAATGAGAGAAAGAATGATTGGTTTGGAGAGTAAGGTTATTACTGCTTTGGGAGATATGTCAGAGAGAATATATGCAGTTGAACAAACATGTAAAGCACAAGCTTCTGCTCCCAAACGCAAACATGATGAGCATGATGACGACTCTGATGATGCTCCTGATGAGGGGGAGAACAGGAGGAAGCTTGCAGATCAACAAACTGCCATTCTAATGATAACATATCCAGAAAAAGATAAGGAGACGGGAGGACAAGAGGTTGGAAAAGTAGGGAGCTCAAAAGGAAAACATGTTGATGCTCAAAGTGACCTGGAATTGATTCTTAATGATGATGTTCCAGTTCCTTTAAGTGTTCAATCAAAGAATCTATAATTTTGAAAAGTATGATGACTCCGACAACGAAGATCAAGGGCAAACATTATTGATTGAGGGAGTTGAGAAAGAAATGGAAATTGAGTTGTCTGATGCTTATGATATGTTTGATCTGAATGAAATATCTTTGAGAGCTGAAAGGATTGAGGAAGCAAGGATCTGGTGCAAGAAATATTGAATGATGATGTACCTACGCCGACGGTTGAAAAGCCTGAGGTAACAAGTACTATAAAAGAAGAGGTAGTGGACTCATTTCCGATGGAGAATGTGATACCTCAAGTGGTTAAGGATCTGAACGAAGTTGAGATCATGGATAGATTTTTTAATCAATACATTTTAGCTGATGAGTCTCAAAGACAACATCAGTAAAGGTTTGAAGCTCAGAGGGTAGTTCAAAAATAAATTAGTGATATACTGACATTACTTAATGAAGATGAACGAAGGAAGAAAAGGATAAAGGTGTTGGACTTATCTGCAAAGCAATTTGCTGATTACATCAGAAAGATAAACAAGCTTCCTTATCTAGAAAATCACCTTGAAAAGAAGATATTCTGTAAAAAGCAAGCCCTGTGCACATTTTTGAAGTTGTTTAGAGTGCTTGAGCCTAATATGCCAAATTTAGCGAATTATGCTAGTTTCCTGCAAAACAAAGCTCAGCCGGTGGATAAGGTCCAAAGTGAATTCAGGATTGTAGATCTGGTAAAGATTGAGAAGCACCGATTTGTGAAAATCTTTTATCCTACTTTCATCGTGACTAGAGCTGATGGAAATACATATGTATTCACCGATGCAGATATGTTTGGAATGCATCTGGTGGATATTGAAGATCTTTTTGACGAGTTGTGCAGAAACAAAAGTAATGAACATTGTATATTTGCACTTAAGACACTGTTTCACTTCATGCACACCGAACTGGTGCTCATGTCAGTGCAAGATTTACAAATTGGGGTTGAAAGAGGAATGAGGAAGATAAACATCACTGCGCCTAGACGATTCATCAAATTCATGGAATAACTGAAAGAGTTTCAAGTAGTCATGGCCAAGCATCCAGTTGCAATTTACCAAGAGAAAGATCAAAATCTGAGGGCTATGCGGAGCATTGAATTGAATAAGTTTTGCGATGGAACTTTACAAAAGGTGATGACAAGCTTGAAAGGAAAGCTGACTGTTGATAAGAATAAAAAGACAAAGAAGGGTTCTCTGAGCGTTAACGACAGAAAGCTGATTGTTGAATTTATTTCAAAGATCAATTAGAGGCTTTCAAACAGGAAGAGTATCCGACGTGCTATCGAACTGAAGACCGATTATATTTCATCAAAGGGGGAGAATGTTGGAATCTATTTTAGTTGATGAAAATAATTAGTCTAGAGGTTGTTTTGTAATTATCCCATAGATAGGACTTTGTGTATAAATAGTAATAGTGTACAGTACATGATATGGATCTGACATTTTTTATTGCACGGAATTTTTAGCAAATTGCCTAGGGCTACAATGTACGTCTTGCATATTCTCTCTGTAATTCCTTTTGGTGTAAAGAATCATTCGGTTAGTGTTATATAATTGTTCAAAATTGATTCTTATATGTTTGTGATTGATTAAACTGAATTCTAACGTTTATTAATATCTCATATGGTGTTTCACCAAACCGTTTATTAATGATGTACTAATTTTGGGTGTAACACGCAGTGATCATTGATCTTGCTGCTTCAACAAGGGTCTGATTCCGTCGTTCCACAACACCGTTCTGTTGTGTGGTTGTGGCAGCGGAATATTGATGGGTTATACAGACGAAATCCAGGAATGTAGATAGCTCCTTGTTTTGAACTCTGTACCGTTGTCCGTGCGGATGGCTTGGGATTGAAGTTGGAGATTAACTTGAGGCAATTTCAAGAAAGAAATGATCAAGTCAGGTGTCTCGTCCTTCGTGCATAGAAACTTTACCCAGGTATATCTTGAGTAGTCATCGACCGTCGCTAATGTGTACTGCTTACCATTGATACTCTGAATGCGAATTGGACCACACAAATCCATGTAAATTAACTCCAGGGGTGTGTAGTGTTTGGCACTGGTTTCGATTTGTGTGAGGCTTTCTTGATTTTACTCTTTTCACAGGATGCACACAGTTGATCTTTGTCGAACTTCAGATCTGGTAGGCCTCGAACAAGATGATTTGTAGCAAGCTTGGTTATGTTTTTGAAATTCAGAGGTGAAAATCTATTGTCCCATAACCAAGACTGTTGACATGATGCTTTAGAGAGAAGGCAAATCGACTTGTTGACTTTGACTTTGGATAGGTCGATGGTGTACAGATTTGAGCATCGAGTGCCTGCGAGAATTTCTTTTCCCGTTGGAGACCGAATGCTGCATCTTGTGGCTTTGAATGATACTTGAAGTCCTTTTCACAAAGTTGGAGAATACTGAAGAAATTGTAACCAAGACCCAAAACATAAGAGACTTGTGTAATTTTGAGATTGTCCATTTCGAGATCCCCAAAACCACGAATTTGAGCAACTCCGTTGTTGCCGAATTTCACAGCCCCACCGTCAGACGTTGTGAAGTTTGAGAGAAGATCTTTTCTTCCAGTCATGTGTCGGGAGCATCCAGAGTCTAGTGTCCACACACTGTTTACCTGAAAGCAAAAGTTTGATCAGTGTGTGTAGCAATTGAAGACCGGGTCCTGAACTGATTGTTCAAAACCATTGGAGTGAAGTACGGGTCCTAATTCGAGGTGATTAGAACCCATTCCTTCAAGACAGTAAAGTGACCTTTGGTACCCAAACTGTATGATATTTGGGTCCTGACTGATTAGAATTTATGGTAAGGTTATTAATAGTTGAACCGTCATAGATCTTACATGAAGTGCACTTAATGTCTTTGTTAGCAGGAAGACAAGCTGTTAGATATTTAATTTCGATCTTGTGACTTTATTTGTAATAATTATCTTAGTTTATTTCCTTGTTATTTATTTCTAGACATTGTTTTAATTGTATCTTTTATATTTCAAGTTGAGGGGGCAAATATGTAATTGTATGAAAGTTGCTTTTATTCCTTGTAAAGGGAAACCCCACCTAGGGTTTCCCATCAGACATACAGAAATATTGAATACAGCCGCCGCTTTTATGCAAAATTCTCTCTGACATTTTCATCTTTATTTCTTGCAAATCATTGAGTAATTATTCTGTTTTGCAATACAATATTGGTGAGATCATTCGAAGTGCTGAGATTCTGGGAAATACAATTACAACAATTGGTATCAGAGCTCAGGAGGTGGATTTCAACTAATTCATATTCGGATTCTGCTCACTGTTCTTCGTGTTCTTCATTAAAACCCACGGTTTGATCCATTTTCCATCTCTCTATTTCTGTTTTTCGTGTTTATTCATCCTATAATCATCAATTATTCATCATATATTGATTTCGAGTTGTTTTTGTTCAATTATTACATGTTTTTGTCATTCACAATCTGATTATTATCATAAAAAAATATATGGGTTTTGGTTCGGTATTGGTCCAATTTTAATAGATTTTTAGGTGTTTTGGTGTTTTTAAGTACCTAAAAGTGTTTAAAATACTTTTCCAAACATTTAGAAATAATTTTTAGGCTAAAATCTGCTTATTTTAATTCTGTGAAAAATCTGGAATTTCATAACTGTTGAACTTCAGACCATATTTCGAACAATCTCGGACCCAATTTCGGCTCATTTCGGATCCAATTTCGGCTCATTTCGGACACAATTTCGGACACATCCGAACTTCGGACCATCCGAAATTTTGTTAAATTATTTTAAAGACTTAAAATTACTTGTGCTTACTTTTTAAATTCCATCTCGGACCATCTGAACTTCGTATCCTATCCGAATTCGGTCATTTTAAGTTGCAAAGTTTTTGAGTGTCCATCTGAACTTACACTGTTCATCCGAATTAGGTCCATCTGAATTTCATTTGTAAGGTCTACCACTATACGAGATCTATCTAGACGCGGAGCCGTCAACGAGTGCGGAATCCTCGTTAACGGGTAGACGGAAACAACTCTCAACTACGAAACACGGAGACTATCAGAGGCTGAACGAACGACACACGAACGATCCTACAAACTGATTCTCTCCGAAAGAACACACACCAAGCTGATAAACTCGAGATCGCTTTATGCTTAATCCTTCACGAATTCTGCAAAAAGTCTGATAATATCTCGAGTCTATCCTTAATTATAGACCCTGATTCGAGTCTATTATGGGCCAAACTCGAATCTGGCCCAAGGCCCATTCGAGTTTGTCCACAAAGACACTCTCGAATCTAGCCTCATTCGAATCTAGGGCTACATTCGAATCTATCACAGATTTGAATGCCAAGCCTTGTATGATTCGAATCTAGCATTTCACATAAACAACTAAGTGTTGAAACTTATGTTTTTACCTTATGAATGAATTTATCTTTGTACTTTATGTTTGAACTTCTTGTAATACGTTACATCAAGCTCAAACATACAAACACTAATAAATATCAACCACATATAAACATATATAACAAACACTTGCTAAAATCACAATGTAGGATCACTTAGACTGCTATCGTTACACAGGATGTACCAACAGACTCCCCCTTGACGATAGCTTCTAATAATTCACACATTTGACTTAAGAACTTTGTTTATTTATTGATTCAAACTACTACCAGCATACAAACCTTTTTCGACACATACCTTGACTACTTTTTCATATTTACTAGCTTCACTATTAATCAGCTCCTTCCAGGCTAGTTCCTTTACCTCAATCTTGGGCAGTGAGTTGAACGCTTTCAGTGTTCGCCTCAAGTATTGGAGGCCATCTCTTCTTTTCAAAATAAAGAGCTGTAGTTCTTGGTCAAAGAACCAGCTTATGATCCCTCCTGAGAAATTTACAGCACCCGGAACTCTCATCTTCTTTTTCATCTTCAGCTGATCTTTCTTTTCTTCCTTCTTAAACCAAAGATTTATCAACTCAGCTCTAGATGGCTCTTTCTCTGCCTCTTCAAGTTCAGTGTCCTCGACTGAGGCTATCTTGATGTAGTCTATATCAATCACATTCTGATTATTGCCCACATACAGTTCCGTGACAGGTTGTGAATTTATTATGACCTCGTTGACATGATCGTCCTCGTCATCTATTATTTCGTCGTCTGATTTCCAGTCAACAACCTCCTCCGGAATGAACTCACCTTCCTCCAATTCTTCGACTTCATCTTCAAAGTCGAATTCCATAAGCTCTTCCTCAATATCTTTCAGCGCATCTATCATGTCGCTATCCAAAGTTCTTGAAGAACCTGCTTCTCCTCCTTCTGTTTCAACTTGACTAGGCTCCCCCTGAACTTGTGTAGCCTGAGCAGTAAGAAAATCTACTGGCTCATTCTCATTAGGTGCATCGGGATCATTGCCTTCGTCATCTTCATCTCTACGCTGCTCCTCATGATCCCTACAACTTGTCTCCCCCTGAGCTTTTAGATTTTTCATTAGCTGCTCAAGGAGGGACCGCATCGATCGGATCTCTTGTGATTGATCTGCAATAAAGGACTTTAACTCTGTGTTCTCTTCCCTGACATTCTCCACAATCTTTTTCAACTCGGCATTATCCTTATCAAGATTTGCATTATGCGCCTGGAGTTCGCCGATCGCCTTTGTTAGGCTTAAGATTTGGACATGCTGGAAGTCAACGCGTCCCTTAAGCTGCACAAACCGTTGGTTGTCAGCGTAGGTGGTCGAGGTAGATGGAATGGACTGAATAGGAGTAGGGATGAATGGTGATGGAATATATGGTTCATGTTGAGGTGTTGGTGGTGGTGGAGCGGTGGCTTGAGGTTCTTGAGTTTGAGTTTGAGGTTGTTGTGCATCGCATGCTGAGGATGACCCTTGCATAAACCTGTGACGCTTGGCCCTTTGCCGAGTCACTAAGGGAGCAAGTTCCTCCTCTTCAAAATCTGAATCATCAGATTCCCTTACTATTCTCCTCCTCGATGCTTCTTCATTAACGACCAATCTTGATCCATGCGTTCCAATTTGAACAGTAGGTTCGGTCGAAACTGACTCAGGAGCCTCAACTTCTAACTCCTCCATTTCTTCCGACTCGGTTTCCGATGATGACAAAACTTTATCAGCTTGTTCTGGCATATATTCATCAACATCTCTAAACACGTCTTCCTCTCCCTAGGGTGGCTCAAGTAATTCACCTACTAGCGCTGCAGCTACATCTTCGTTCGCATGAGGCCCTGCCTCCCAGATTTCATTAAGCGTTTGGCACAGTTGCTCAGCTTCAGTTTGAACATTTGATGGCCCTGCTTCTTGAACTTCCGGCTGCTGACTGGTGGAAGGCCTAGACACCTGGATTTGTCTTACTGGAGCTCGTTGCCTCCTGCGCGGTTGCGGTTGTGGTTGTTGCTGTTGAGGTGGTTGTTGCTGTGGTTGTCTTTGTTGAAATTCAACTTCCCCTGCCCAGTTGGCAACATCTGGGGCTTGAAAATCCCTATCCAAGATTGCTCCGAATAACGGACGCTCAACAGGAACAGCCAATCTTCCTCTGTGTGAGGAACAATCAGCGAAGATCCTTTTGTCCATAACGGCAACGCTTTGAATGTCGTTTGACGGCGGCAGATTTGGCAAGAAGTGCCTTATTAGCATCATGATGAACCGGGAATATAACAAGATCTACCACTATACGAGATCTATCTAGACGCGGAGCCGTCAACGAGTAAGGAATCCTCGTTAACGGGTAGACGGAAACAACTCTCTACTACGAAACACGGAGACTATCAGAGGCTGAACGAACGACACACGAACGATCCTACGAACTGATTCTCTCCGAAAGAACACACACCAAGCTGATAAACTCGAGATCCCTTTATGCTTAATCCCTCACGAATTCTTCAAAAAGTCTGATAATATCTCGAGTCTATCCCTAATTATAGACCCTGATTCGAGTCTATTATGGGCCAAACTCGAATCTGGCCCAAGGCCCATTCGAGTTTGTCCACAAAGACACTCTCGAATCTAGACTCATTCGAATCTAGGGCTACATTCGAATCTATCACAGATTTGAATGCCAAGCCTTGTATGATTCGAATCTAGCATTTCACATAAACAACTAAGTGTTGAAACTTATGTTTTTACCTTATGAATGAATTTATCTTTGTACTTTATGTTTGAACTTCTTGTAATACGTTACATCAAGCTCAAACATACAAACACTAATAAATATCAACCACATATAAACATATATAACAAACACTTGCTAGAATCACAATGTAGGATCACTTAGACTGCTATCGTTACACAGGATGTACCAACAGACTCTCCCTTGATGATAGCTTCTAATAATTCACACATTTGACTTAAGAACTTTGTTTATTTATTGATTCAAACTACTACCAGCATACAAACCTTTTTCGACACATACCTTGACTACTTTTTCATATTTACTAGCTTCACTATTAATCAGCTCCTTCCAGGCTAGTTCCTTTACCTCAATCTTGGGCAGTGAGTTGAACGCTTTCAGTGTTCGCCTCAAGTATTGGAGGCCATCTCTTCTTTTCAAAATAAAGAGTTGTAGTTCTTGGTCAAAGTAACAGCTTATGATCCCTCCTGAGAAATTTACAGCACCCGGAACTCTCATCTTCTTTTTCATCTTCAGCTGGTCTTTCTTTTCTTCCTTCTTAAACCAAAGATTTATCAACTCAGCTCTAGATGGCTCTTTCTCTGCCTCTTCAAGTTCAGTGTCCTCGACTGAGGCTATCTTGATGTAGTCTATATCAATCACATTCTGATTATTGCCCACATACAGTTCCGTGACAGGTTGTGAATTTATTATGACCTTGTTGACATGATCGTCCTCGTCATCTATTATTTCGTCGTCTGATTTCCAGTCAACAACCTCCTCCGGAATGAACTCACCTTCCTCCAATTCTTCGACTTCATCTTCAAAGTCGAATTCCATAAGCTCTTCCTCAATATCTTTCAGCGCATCTATCATGTCGCTATCCAAAGTTCTTGAAGAACCTGCTTCTCCTCCTTCTGTTTCAACTTGACTGGGCTCCCCCTGAACTTGTGTAGCATGAGCAGTAAGAAAATCTACAGGCTCATTCTCATTAGGTGCATCGGGATCATTGACTTCGTCATCTTCATCTCTACGCTGCTCCTCATGATCCCTACAACTTGTCTCCCCCTGAGCTTTTAGATTTTTCATTAGCTGCTCAAGGAGGGACCGCATCGATCGGATCTCTTCTGATTGATCTGCAATAAAGGACTTTAACTCTGTGTTCTCTTCCCTGACATTCTCCACAATCTTTTTCAACTCGGCATTATCCTTATCAGGATTTGCATTATGCGCCTGGAGTTCGCCGATCGCCTTTGTTAGGCTTAAGATTTGGACATGCTGGAAGTCAACGCGTCCCTTAAGCTGCACAAACCGTTGGTTGTCAGCGTAGGTGGTCGAGGTAGATGGAATGGACTGAATAGGAGTAGGGATGAATGGTGATGGAATATATGGTTCATGTTGAGGTGTTGGTGGTGGTGGAGCGGTGGCTTGAGGTTCTTGAGTTTGAGTTTGAGGTTGTTGTGCATCGGATGCTGAGGATGACCCTTGCATAAACCTGTGACGCTTGGCCCTTTGCCGAGTCACTAAGGGAGCAACTTCCTCCTCTTCAAAATCTGAATCATCAGATTCCCTTACTATTCTCCTCCTCGATGCTTCTTCATTAACGACCAATCTTGATCCATACGTTCCAATTTGAACAGTAGGTTCGGTCGAAACTGACTCAGGAGCCTCAACTTCTAACTCCTCCATTTCTTCCGACTCGGTTTCCGATGATGACAAAACTTTATCAGCTTCTTCTGGCATATATTCATCAACATCTCTAAACACGTCTTCCTCTCCCTCGGGTGGCTCAAGTAATTCACCTACTAGCGCTGCAGCTACATCTACGTTCGCATGAGGCCCTGCCTCCCAGATTTCATTAAGCGTTTGGCACAGTTGCTCAGCTTCAGTTTGAACATTTGATGGCCCTGCTTCTTGAACTTCCGGCTGCTGACTGGTGGAAGGCCTAGACGCCTGGATTTGTCTTACTGGAGCTCGTTGCCTCCTGCGCGGTTGCGGTTGTGGTTGTTGCTGTTGAGGTGGTTGTTGCTGTGGTTGTCTTTGTTGAAATTCAACTTCCCCTGCCGAGTTGGCAACATCTGGGGCTTGAAAATCCCTATCCAAGATTGCTCCGAATAACGGACGCTCAACAGGAACAGCCAATCTTCCTCTGTGTGAGGAACAATCAGCGAAGATCCTTTTGTCCATAACGGCAACGCTTTGAATGTCGTTTGACGGCGGCAGATTTGGCAAGAAGTGCCTTATTAGCATCATGATGAACCGGGAATATAACAAGATCTACCACTATACGAGATCTATCTAGACGCAGAGCCGTCAACGAGTAAGGAATCCTCGTTAACGGGTAGACGGAAACAACTCTCTACTACGAAACACGGAGACTATCAGAGGCTGAACGAACGACACACGAACGATCCTACGAACTGATTCTCTCCGAAAGAACACACACCAAGCTGATAAACTCGAGATCGGTTTATGCTTAATCCCTCACGAATTCTGCAAAAAGTCTGATAATATCTCGAGTCTATCCCTAATTATAGACCCTGATTCGAGTCTATTATGGGCCAAACTCGAATCTGGCCCAAGGCCCATTCGAGTTTGTCCACAAAGACACTCTCGAATCTAGCCTCATTCGAATCTAGGGCTACATTCGAATCTATCAAAGATTTGAATGCCAAGCCTTGTATGATTCGAATCTAGCATTTCACATAAACAACTAAGTGTTGAAACTTATGTTTTTACCTTATGAATGAATTTATCTTTGTACTTTATGTTTGAACTTCTTGTAATACGTTACATCAAGCTCAAACATACAAACACTAATAAATATCAACCACATATAAACATATATAACAAACACTTGCTAGAATCACAATGTAGGATCACTTAAGACTGCTATCGTCACACAGGATGTACCAACATCATTCCATCCGAGTTTGTTCCATCAGAATTCGGTCCATCACATTTTCTACTGTTCATCCAATGTTCTGACCATCCGAACTTCACTGTTGATCCGAATTCAACGTCAACCGAATTTATCAAAATCCATCCGAACTCGGACCAACCGAAACACTGTTCATCCAAGTTCTGTTTATCCGAAAATCAGTTTCCACTTGCAAGATCTCATTCTTTAAAATCAGCACTATTAACCATGTCCCAAGAGGCACTTTTCTAGGATTTGAGAACAGACCACCTGTTCTCTATCCTGATGAATACGAACAATGGAAGTCTAGATTCCTGAAATTTGTCGGTATGCAGCCAAATGGAAATCGCATGCTCCAATCCATTACTGAAGGCCCTGTCATATACTATCGGGAAATACCTGCCAGGCTCGAAGCCGACCCACCTGTTCTAGCATCTAAAGTTGAACATGAACCAGCAAATGAGGCTGAGAGTGACAGACAGCATGCAGACAAACGGGCAGAGTATCTCATCTACCAAGCCCTTCCCACTTATATCCTTGTTGGGGTGGACAGCAAGATGTCTGCCAAAGAAATGTGGGATAATCTGGAAGTTCAAATGCTGGGAGGTGATTTAGATGACAGAGCTAAAATCGAGGAGGCTAAGGCAAAACTCACTGAGTTTAGAGCCAAAGACGGGGAGTCTCTTCAGGGTACATTCACCAGATACTATGTTGTTTTGAACGAATTGAACAAGCTGCACATCAAGAAAGATAAGGATGACATCAACATCCAATTCTTTGCTTCCCTGACTCTTGAATGGCAAGTTGCTTGCCGTGCGACTAGACGCGTTCTGGACATTCCAAATGTATCTATAAATGTGGTATTCAAATAACTAAAAAAGTATCAGGGAGATGTCGATCACAAAAAGCAGATGGCTAACCAGTTAGCATCCCTGTTACTCTCCGCAAACACAGGCATCAAACCAGCCGACTCTCTTATCCCTAATCTCAAACAAGACACTATCTCCTGCACCCTATGCTCAAGGTTCCGCATCATCTCAGTGTAGATATGCTTTACCCCCGCATGATCCTTACGATGAAGAAGAGACAACGATTCGGGAACAGATTACCTTATGGACTAATCGTCGTCAACAAAGACGTATTCTAATATGAACAACAATCAGCTTCGCTATGATACAGGCCCCCGGAGGTATTCTGATGATCAAAGGGATGACAGGAAAGATGAGTGGAGAGATGACTATCGGAGAGATGATAGGAGGGAGGAGTATAGAAGAGATGATAAAGACGAACGAAGATATGATGCGTTGGGACTATCAAGATGATCGTCGTTATGAAAGATGTGACGATAGAAGGGATGATCGCAGAGACGATAGACGAGACTAAAATCGTAGGGATGATCGAATGGATGAGAGGAGAGACGATCGGAGGGACTATGATCGTAGAAACAACAGGAGAGATGACAGCCACGAAACTCGTAGAGCTGACAAGAGGCCGGTTGAAATGAGAGATGATAGGCCCAGAGCTGATGAGCCAAAAGCAAATGATGAACGTCTGTGCTATAAATGAGGGAAACCGGGCCACTTTGCTCGAGAATGTAGAAGCCAATTTGAAAGAGTCGTTGGGTATTATGAGCAGAAGCTGGAGGCAGCCAAGAAGAGATCTGATGCAATGGCACTCATTGCCCAAGAGGTTTATTGGGATGATGCAGATTCTGACGAAGACGACGACAAAGGAAAGAATTTCTACATGGCGGATCGCATTGGACTGGCCGAATATGCTACCAAATCAGACTCTGAATCAGACATGGTTGCTGAGGGGGAGACAACACAAGATGCACCAGAGTGTCTGATGGCCAAGTCCGGGGATCCTGAATGTTCCACGTCAGATTGTGAGGCACACGAGGTACATTCCTTTTACATTCCAAAGCATGTAAATAATTTACCTGTACAAAATGAATGTAACTTGCACACATAAATACTTGATCTAGAAGCTAGGTTTAATGCAGAAAAGGAAAAGTGTGTCAAGGCTGAACATCTAGCCCAAACCTTGAAAGAATCATTTGAATTATATGAAAAGAAGTGGTTAACTAATCATGAAGTGATTAAACAGATGTTAATTGAAAAGGTAGATGTTCAGGATAGGAATACATATCTTTAATCTTATATGAATAGACTATCTAATGAAAAGAACTCTTTAAATTCAGAAATATCTGTTCTTTCAAAACAATTAGAGACTGTAACTATGGAAAACATAGATAGTTTGGAAAAATATAAAATGATAGAAGAAGAAAGAGTAGGTTTGTACTCTCACATAAAAACCCTAGATGATGAATTTCTAAAACAGGGTCAAACAGTACAAACTATTCATTTAAAACAACCCAAAAACACTAGGTTTTATCATTCCAAACAAGGAATTGGTTTTAAAAATCCTAAATACTAGGAAAAGCTTCATCAAGTATTACCTATTTTATATGATATGAGATTCATGGGTGTTGGGTTGAAGTCTTTCGTTTATCAAACATCGGAAGAAATTTTAACCCACGAGGATGAGAAACGAAGCGAAAATAAAGAAAAAAGAAACATCTTTTAAATATGAAGAGCTAAACGAAAGTTATCCTTATATAGTACCTACTCTAGAGGAAGATTTCTTGTATAGTTATTCAGAGGCTGAAATGAAAGCAAAACCAGTCAAACCAATCCCTCATCTTTATATTCTACAAAAGTTCTTCAACATAAAATCAAAGTTTTAGAAAAGGAATTAAAGACAACTCGGAAGAAAGCTCTTGATCATCAAGAAGCTCTTCTTAAGAGTGAGGAAGAATTGGCAAACCAAAGTTTTCAACAAACTGTAGAATTAACTGTATACAAGGAAAAATTTGACATAGTTTCAGAAAGTTTAAAAGAGCCAAAAGTTTCTCCTCATATCAAAATCTCACTCATATTGTCTGAAAAAGGTAAAGCCAAAGTTGAAATTTCTTCTATCAGTTTTAAAGGTGAGTGCTCAAAACCTTTCAAAGCTAAGGTTTCGAAGAAGACTCAGAATCAATCCAAGTCTTCTAAGAAACCCACTCACCAAGAAAGAGAAAAATCTTTAAAATCTAAGTCTTCCATGCGTACTGACTCTTGTTGTTTTGTTCCTACAGATCATGTGAGAAGAGTACCCAAAACGTCTATGCAAGATTTTTCCAATTTTTTTGAAAAGAAGGTTGTTATGCCAAATGAATTTGTTTCTAGAGATAGGTTGCATGTAATCTCAGAAAAAAATTTTTGTAATGATGTATCGAATTCTATTTCTTGTTTAAAGTATTCGTTTGGTGACTTGTTTAAATTATGTCCAACTCGTTATAGATGTCAAGTACCTGAAATGAATGCTTTTGTGCCTTATCCTGCTAAGAGAATTCAGAAAAAGAAAAAAAAAAAGTGTTGCATCATCGGCCTCCACAAAAACTGAGACTTGTACTTTGCCTAGGCCCAAAACCAAAGCAAATGTCAAACAAGTCTCAAAAAGTCAAAAACCAAAGGCAATTTCATCGCCTAAGGTTCTAAAGCTTGTTAAATCCAACTATCAATGGATTCCAAAAGGCTCTGCATTTGGTCCACAAATAACTGCTAAATGGGTTCCTAAGACTATACACGTGCCAAATTCACCTGGAACACCTAACTCAATAGGACCCATCCTAAGATGGGTACCCAAAGTTGTGTGATTTTAATGTAGATGGGTCTTGGTTACTTCAGATCAAGATCCGAACTTCATTGAATTGGCTTCTAGTTATCATAGGCTAGGACCCGTTCTTTTGCTTGTCGGTTGTGCTTAAACTGACATGTTTGGCTTCTGTGCACTCAGCTCAGGACCCGGTCTAAAATCATCATGTTTTCTGAACATCTGGGTTCAGAACACGGTTTGCATGTTAATTTATGATGGATCTATTTAAATGCCTATAGATTTTCATCGTATGTATTCTTTGTTTTCAGGCAAAATCCATCTAGTATATGGATTCGGGTTGCTCTAAGCATATGATTGAGAGAAGAGAACTGATGTCCAACATAGTAGAACAATATTGTGGGACAGTCAAATTCGGGAACAATAATCATGATCACATAAAAGGATACAGGGATTTAGTCTTGAATAATCTAGTCATCAAGGATGTTGACTATGTTTAGGGGTTATCACATAATCTGTTTAGCATAGGTCAACTCTGCGATAAAGGGCTAGAAGTTACGTTTAGGTCTAAGAACTTTAGGGGGCGTTTGGTTCGCTGGAATCTGATGGAATGGAATGGAATCTGTCAAAGGAATGGAATTCTGGAAGGAATGGAATCTGTCTAAATTCAAATACTATAGTTTGTTGAGAATAAGAAGATCTGTTGTTAAAAGGATTGCTTTGAAGAAATGGAATTTAAATTCCTTCCATTTTGCTATGGAATGATCATTCCTTCAAAAGGGGAGATTTTTTTTAAAATGTGGAATGGTCATTCCATTTCTTTGGACTGCCAAACAACCCATCTGAATGGAAAATTCATTCCTTTTCCGCCAGATTCCATCATATTCCAGCGAACCAAACGCCCCATTAGTGTTAAGAGTATGGATGGAAAGGAAATCTTATAGGGTTCCCGTAGCTCGAACCTTAACACTATCGATGTAGCTAAGCTTATAGTTAAGGATAGCATTTGCCTTTTGTCAAAAGCCTCTTCAAAAGACTCTTGGTTATCGCATCGTAGGCTATCTCACTTAAACTTTGAAAACATCAACAAGCTGGCTGCAAAAGTACTGGTGAAAGGACTCCCAGAACTGAGATATGAAAAGGATCACCTATGTGGAGCATGTGAGAAAGGAAAATTGAAAAGATCATCTCACAAATCAAAACCCAAACAATCATCAAAGAGAGTGCTAGAGTTACTTCACATGGATTTATGCGGCCCAAAGCGAACACAAAGCATAAATGGGAAGCGATATGTGTTGGTTATCGTTGACGACTATTCACGATATACCTGGGTAATTTTATTGTGATCCAAGGATGAGACTGCTCAAGAGATCATTGATTTTATTAAGAGTGTCGAAACCCAACAGCAACTGTCTGTTTAATCAATCCAATCTGACAACGGCACGGAATTCAAGAACTCGGTAGTAGAGAGCTTCCTTCGATCCAAAGGTATTTATCATCTTTACTCTACTGCTAGAACACCTAAACAAAATGGAGTCGTAGAAAGGCTGTCAAGATCCAAATCACCTAAGATTAACTGGTTTTAAGATATCAGAGTTTAAACCAATAACCTTGTTCTGAATCAAAGTCCAATTAAGAAGTTTGCGGAATAACACTTAACTGTTTTAAGAAAACTTTCAAAACAATAAAGAATAGATATTCAAATAAACATAACCATTATCATAACCTTTATATTGCCAAAATCTCTGATTACAATCACCTCTAATCTGTTTTGATTAGACGAAGAACATAGATAGTTCTCAGGGTTTTACAACCTTAGAGGCATGAGAAACTTATCAGAATGCAATTATAATGAAAAACTTTAAGCACCACGATTACAAACTTACACACACTTACAATAGAAAGACCAAGTCTATCTATATTTATAGCCTTCTGATTTGTTTCCTTGACGGACTCTGAGTTCTCTAGTAGTAGATATGCTTGGAAGATCTTCAAATCTTGAAATATATATCACTTCCTGAATTTCAGCACTTTCTGTCATCAATCTGTTGAGCAGCTTAAACTTTTAACTCTGGCAGCTTGAACTTTTAAACTAGCAACTTGAGTTTGTTGAACTGGCAGCTCGAACTTTTTAATTACACAGAAATACTACTAACATCTTGAGAAATCTAGCTAACAGCTTGACATACATAGATTATTTCCTAACAATCTCCCCCTAACTTAAATTCTTTACACAAGACTTTAAGTTTCTATACAAATAAGGAAATAAAACAAAGTAAAACTGTTATATACAAACTAAGGCATCCAAAAACTTACAACTGTGAAAGTTTCTCCCTTATAGCTTTTATGAATTCTCTCATTAACTCCTCATTATCACATTCAACCGTTATAGAGCTCATTTGTAGTAGCCACGCTTTTGGCAAATCAAGGAATTCAAACTTGTAGAATCTGTTGGATCTCTCTGCAAGCTTGAGTCTATATGTCACAGATTTTGCATATAAATCAACCTGTACAATCTTCATTTCCTTGGCAGCTTCTATATCCACTCTGGTGGATTCTGGATAAAAAATGCTTCTGAGATCTTTAAATTTGTCTGAACACATTCAATTGGTGACCTAGAGTGACTGGCAGTCCCAATATAATGCATTTGTGTCAGCTCATCTCTAGTCATTCTTTGAACCAGTTAGATTAGGCTCTTGTACTCTTCCTCTGGACCCACTTCTCTTTTGATTACAAAATGATATACTAAATCAATGTCATCCATTGACTTGGCATACCAGTAAGTAATTGGAGGTTTGGAGAAGTCATGCTGATCAAGGGTCTTTTCAATCTCCATAGCCTTCTGCAATTGTTGGTCAAACAACACTCTCTTTACTTGATCAAACTTTGCATGTTGGATAGTCTCAGGTTGAGGATCATCAGCAACAGTTTGAGAGAGTTCTTGTGGATCTTAGACTTGTTGGGAGGCTTTGGAAGCTTTTTCTTTTTCTTTTTCTATGACATATAAAGCCTGAAGCTTCTTTGTTGACCAAGATTGAGCAATAACCTTAGATACACCAGCTGTTGCAGAGAAATTGATCAAAAATCTTCTGTGTTCTGCCTTTGAAGGCCCTGTTGGCCTTTTCCTCTTTTTATGGCTTTCATTGACCACAAACCCTCTTAGGTAATCTCCTAAGGTTTCATCATCTCCCAATGGTTCCTGGGCTTGCTAGTCTAAGATCTGATCTTGTTCTTCTACCAACCTTCTGGCCAATTCAGCATCATGAGCAACTTGGGATTCTTTAGAAATAAAGTTGATCTTTGGAGGCTCGATCAGAATGCCCTTTCCCCTGTCTGTGGAAGCTGATACTGTCGCTTGGACTGCTGGGGCAGGAGCTTGAGTACTTTCTCTGATAACCACTCCACTTGACTTAATAGGAACAGCTTGAGCATCTAGAATAACAGCTTAAGAACCTGTTGGGACTGTTAGCCTAGAAACTGAAGCTGTTGTTGGTGAAGTTGAAGCTGTTTGGACTGAAAGTGGGATCTCCTGATTCTCCCCCTTTTTGGATGCATTGGTTTGATCAGGGGGACCAAAAAACTTTGCGAGTAGGGTTTGAACCATCTTCTCGAGCTGCACAATCTTGTTACCATATAACTTCAACCCAAGCTGAAACTAGGCAAGTTTTTATTGTTGGACTGTTATGAGTTGTTGTAGAGCAGTGATTTGTGAACCCTGTGCAGCAATTATGGACTTGTAATGTTCCAAAATGGCTACAACAGGTTTCAGTTGTTGATCCGTCAATGCCATAAGTTGCAGACTAGCGTCAAGATCTTCAAATGATAGTGGGATTTGAGATCTATCACTGGCATCAATTCCAGAAGTAGAAACATCTGGGCCCTTTTGTTATTGGTACTAGGGACTTTCAGAAGGTGCTTGCACACCCTCTGTTAGTGTGGTCTTAGTGATGTTGGTACTGTACTGTGCCCCTTGTGTAGAGACATCAGTAGCACCAGCCACAAAATGAACATCCTCAGATGGGATGTTCACTTCCAAATTGAGGGTGGGAGTGTCCTCAATGGGTTCCCTATCGATATTCTGTGCAAGAGTGTCCTCTTGCACTGAGCTATTTGGCTTTAATGATTCGATTGAGGAGGAAGGAGCTCCTACAGCCCTTTGTCATTTATATATTTTTAGTGATGGGGCTGGGGATGTATGTATAGTAGAAGAAGCAGAAGTAGTATTTGTATCATGAGGAGGGGGTTGGGATCCTGGGGGTGAAGCAGTGATATTAGGCTGAGCCTGCTCAGGATCCTCTCCTCTGTTTCTTGGATTGATATCCTGCATTGTATGAGGCAAAGGGACATCCACACTGTGAAGTTTGGCACTTGGTTTTAAAAGTCTTTTAATGGTAGGTAAAGAGTGCCTATGGGAAACATGTATCCTTTTATGTACTTTAAAAGAGTTGCAAGATTTTGCAATTATTTTTGCCAAACCGTGGATACATAAAAAATTTCCCATTCTTTAAGGCATGGTGCCTTAACCTTTCTTGAAAAATCATGTTTAAAAAATTGAACTGTTGGCCTATGGATAAGCACACTAGAGCAGTGGCAATTTTAAAGAAATTTCAGACCAACCAGTCCTTTTTGGGCTTAAACACTGCTGTATAATATGTACAAGATATTTCCATTTAGGACCAAAATGTGCTTCATAGAAGGTAAAAGAATCTGTTGGGCCCCTATACCCTATTTCAAACAGACCGGCATGTAAAGTAGTAAGGGAGAGATCAGATATATCTGTGGCATCTTGAAGATGCAGATGTTTTCGTATAGTCTCCTCGGTGATGGTAATGGGATTACCATCGATGGTGGATGCAAAAGAAGTGACTCCCTCATGTGTATTTACAGTGGCTGGTTTCCAAAACTGCTCTATATGAGAGACGTATATAGTGGGATTGACAATTAGAGCAAAATGGATATGAGAACCACGTAGAAAATCCAACATATCATGGAATGGCTGTAGGTCAGCGTGTTTGAGAGAGTAGGGAAGGCAGTTGTGTTCTTCAACAAACTCCATTGGTGATCACAAAGGCGATGATTTAAGGTTTGAACGATAATGTGAAAATCTCACAGTGAGAGAAAGTGAAACGATTGTGGAAGATATTTTGCAACTGATAGATGCAATAAAACGAAATTGGGACTTTTAGGGGTTTGGCTTTCCAAAAATATCTAATCCCGCGCACAATCTCCTTAGTAATGACTGAAATCCTCTGCACACTTTGACAGACCAAGTGAAACAACTAACAGTTCAAGAAAATGCACTAGCAGCTTGAGAATAGTCTCAAGCTGTTAGTTGATAATTGAACAGCACCTAATGAAACAGTATCTCCCCTTAACTAAACACATTTAATAAGTGTTTTTCTCATAGAATAAGGGAGAATAACAAATTAATCAATCTTTACCATACCAATATTTGATACCAGAAAGGTGAATCTTCCTACATCAAATGGTTATGTAAATAGATCAGCTAACTGATCATCTGTATGAATTTTGGTAACTTGGATTAATTTCTTTACATCACAGTCCCTTATAAAATGGAATCTAATGTCTATGTGCTTGTTTTTGGGAAATTTCACTGGATTTCATACAATGCTGATTACACTTGAATTGTCAATATAAATAAGAGTAGATAGAAAGTTCATACTATAGTCTCTTAGTTGGTTCTGTATCCACATCACTTGGGAACAACAGCTGGCAGCTGCAACATATTCTGCCTTTGTGGATGAAGTGGAGACTGTGGTCTACTTTTTGCACTGCCAAGAGACTAGTCTTGCTCCTAGATATTGACATCCAACAGTTGTGGATTTCCTGTCTACGTTGCAACCTCCATAGTCACTATCAGAGTAAGCTGTTAGTTCAAGAGGAGAGTCCTTAGGATACCATAGGCCCAATTTTGGTTGACCTTTGAGATATCTAAAGATTCTCTTAACAGCAAATAGATGTGAATCTTTTGGAGCACATTGAAACCTGGCACAAACACAAACAGCAAACATTATATCAGGTCTCGAATCTGTAAGATACATTAGTGAACCTATCAAGGATCTGTATAAATGAATATCCACATCCACTCCTTCTTTATCTGCATCAAGCTGTTTATGAGTGTCCATTTGTGTGCTGGCAACCTTGGTGTCCTTGAATCCAAAATTTTCCAAGATATCATTCACATACTTTGATTGACTTATGAAAAGTCCATTGGGTTTCTGCTTGACCTGCAATCCTAGAAAGAAAGTTAGTTCGCCCATTGAACTCATTTGAAACTTTTTGTGCATCAAAGTGTCAAATTCTTTGCACAAAATGTCATTTGTTGATCCAAAGATGATATCATCAACATGGATTTGAACAAGAAGTATCTCTTATTTGATAGACTTTGTGAACAGTGTCTTGTCCAGAGTACCCCTCTTGAAACCATTCTGTAGGAGATATGAAGACAAAGTGTCATACCATGCTCTTGGAGCTTGGTGAAGTCCATAGAGTGCTTTATCTAACTTGTAGACTCTGTCTGGATTCTTATAGTCTTCAAATCCAGGGGGTTGACACACATAAACCTCTTATTCAATGGTTACATACAAAAATGCAAATTTTACATCCATTTGGTACACCTTGAATCCTTTGTAACTGGCATAGGCTAGGAACAGTCTGATGGCTTCTATCCTTGCTACTGGGGCAAAGACATCATCATAGTCTATTCCTTCTTCTTGAGTGTATCCTTGAGCTAATAACCTTGCTTTGTTTTTCATCACTTAACCTCTCTCATCCTTCTTATTTCTGAACACCCATCTTGTACCAATTGCCCTCTTTCCTTTAGGCTAATCTACCAGTGTCCATACATTCTGAATCATGGATTGCAAAAGTTCTTCCTGCATTGCCTCAATCCAAGATGGATCCTTCAGTGCCTAAGATGCCTTCTTTGGTTCTAATTGAGACATGAAGCATGCATGTTCAAAGGCAGCTAGACTGAACTCAGGGACTGCTGATTCAGTATCAGTTGATTCCTTATGAATCATCATCCTTGTTTGCACAGGAGTGCGTGGATCTACCATTATCTGGTTAAGAGGATGATACTTGTGAACCCTGAGTGTAGGTTCCCTTTCTGTCTGAAATGAGCTTCCCATATTTGTATCATCACCTTCTGCACCACTTCATGGTTCTACTTCAGTAACAGTTTGATCTGGAGATGGAACTGTTTCCCTATTGGTTGGAGCTGTTACATCAGGGCTTGGGATTGGCACTTCAAACTCTGTATGTGTGCCTTGTTGGTCAATCAGGACCCCAGGTGGGTTACAAGAGAGAAGTGGTAGTACAGTATACTCATCCCATGTAGCAGAATCTGCAATAGTTGGAAACTTTGTGCCAACAGCTTGAATATTTGTGTTACCAGCATGAGAATTGGTACTGGCAGTTTCAGCACTGTATCCAACAGCTCCTGCAGAATACTCAACAAAGCTCAGAGAATTTGTTAGTGAATCTAAATCAAACAACCAATCAGGACCAGTGCCTTTGACATTTGCAATGTTTTCATTAAACTCAACATTGGCACTTTCTTCAATGGTTTTAGACACACTGTTATATACCCTATAGGCTTTGCTTTGAGTAGAGTATCCTACAAAGAATCCTTCTGCAGCCTTACTTTTAAACTTACCAAAGTGAGTTTTAGTATAGAGGATAGTGCATGAACAACCAAAAGGTTTTAGAAAGGCTACTAAGGGAATTCTGTGATGGAATAACTCATAGGGAGTTTTCCATTGTGACTGAACAACTTGAACCCTATTTAGAACATAACAGGCTGTACTTACTGCCTCTGCCCAGAAGGTCATTGGCAATTTGGAATCATCTAGCATGGTTCTAGCAGCCTCTATTAGTGTTCTATTCTCCCTCTCAGCTACGCCATTTTGTTGTGGTGCTCAAGGTGCACTATATTGCCTTCCAATGCCTTTAGACTCACAGAAACTGTTTAGGATATGATTTTTAAACTCAGTTTCATTGTCTGACCTGATCACCTTAACTTTTAAGTTAGATTGGTTTTCAATTTTTAATAAAGGATTTGACTAGCTCAACAGTTTCATCCTTAGTCCTAAGAAAACAAACCTATGTAAACCTGGTGAAATCATCAACAATAACTAAACAGTAGGCTCTTTTATTCAGACTCAAAACAGATGTTGGACCAAAAAGATCCATATGAATAAGATGAAGAGCAGATGAGAGTAAATTTACTTCCTTGGCCTTATGAGAAGTTTTGTGTTGCTTGCCTTTGAGACATGCTACACAATGATCATCACATATGAACTCCTTCTGTGGTAAACCTCTTACCAAGTTCTTTTTGACTAATACATTCATGGATTTAAGGTTCATGTGACACATCCTTCTGTGCCAAAGAGCAGACTCATTAGATGATGCTTTGGATATTAAACAGCTTAAAGTATTTGATTTGGATAAAAGTTCTGTGTCCAAACAGTAGACATACTCCTTTCTTGGTATTCTGAGTAAAACAAGATTTTCAGGTATTTCAAAATCTTTTGAGAGGACAATGCATTCAGAGTCTGTGAACAAAACAATGTTTTGTTTGTCACAAACTTGAGACACACTTAGTAAATTGTACTTTAGCTGTTCAACGTACAGAACATCATTGCATATCATATTGGATGCTTTGACAGTACCCTTACCTGTGTTACCTTACCTCCTTTGGAATTTCCACCAAATGCGACAAACCCTCCTTCAAAGCTTTTGAAGTTTGACAAGCATTCAGAGTTGCCTGTCATGTGCCTAGAGCATCCACTGTCCATATGACATCTTGTTTTATGTTGGCTCCTGTGGGTGCCCTCCACAAGAAAAAGCATAGTTAGTAGTGGAGTAAACCTAAACCAAATTGGATTTGGGTTGTCCTTGTGCATTGACATAACTAAATACTGTTTGTGTCTTTTTAAACTTAGTGAGATCCACTGGTGGATTCTGTGAGGAGTATTTAGTTATGACATGAGGCATCCAAGTGTTCTTTCCAACCTTTTCTTTAACAGTGTTAGATGATCCACTACCAGTTCCAGTTTTTGACTTAGCAGTTGGAACTAGATGCTTAGTGCCAGCAGTTTCAGAATTTGCACTACCAGTTCCAACTTTTGACTTAACAGTTTCAACCGTTGCATTAGCAGTTTGATCTGTGTTTTTGCCTTTAACACACCATACCTTTTTCATCTTTGATTTAGATTTTACTAAATCTTGTTATTGGTGTACAGGCTGCCTTTTGTTGACTTTTAAGAACCTGTGATCAACTGTCTTCTTTGGAACTGGTGTGATAGGTTTTTGGGCCTTTGAAACTTTTGAATTTTGAGCAATAGCATGTTTTTGAAATGCAGTTTGTTTTGTAACAGATGGTTTATATAAACAATGCCTGGCCAAATGGTTTTTCCTGCCACAGTGGAATCATATTTTAATTGTTTTGATAGGGGAACCAGTTTTGTGTGACCATAACTGGTTCTTGTTCCTTTGATTTCCCCTTACCTGTGCTGTGTCGGAAACTTTTGGACACCATGCTTTTGGCATGTGCATACTGGAACATTTTTACCCTTTTAGTTATTTTGGAAGAAGATGCAATATTACAGTTAGAAGGTACAGAAATCTGTGGAGCATGATTGCATTCACTCATCTTCCCTTTTCCTTTCAGGCTGTTGGTTCTGATAGAGTTTGAAACATGAGGTTCTGTAGGTGCACTCATGGTTTTGGAGTCACTCTTAGCTTCCTTACACTCACAGCCTTCATTTGAAACCATTTCTTCTTTGGATTCAGGCTTGTCCTCAAGGATAGGATCTACAGATTTCATTTTCTCATCTAATGGTTCATTCACAAGCCTATCCGCAACTTCACTCATAGGATGAATGTATTTATTATTATATGGGGGTGGAGTAGCCTTATAGCCTATACCTTCCTTAGGATTGAGTTGAGATTTTACCCTATCTTTAAATTGAACTTCCATTAGATGTTCTACCTTTTGGTTGGACAGCTTGAAGCTACCCAAGTCTATATTTATAGATTCTACTTTCTTGTTAGCTTCAAGCACCTTCTGTTTAGCCTCATCTGATTTCTTATATAGGGTCTCTTTTTTCTCATTCAGTTCATTTTTCTCCCACTCGTGATATGTCTATCATGTCCCATCTGAATCTCATTATCCTTATAGTCATTGATCTGTTATTCAAGATCCTCTATTGTCTGCATATACTCATATCTCCTCTCTTCCATCCTAGCTAGAGTTTTGCACACGCTCTCATTATGATCTATGTACTTTTTAACCACATTTTTGCATGTTTGAGAGCAGAGTTTAGCATTTACCTCAGATGGTAGTTCAGTGGAAGTGACAGTTGTAGTTTCTGCCATAAGAGCTTGATTTTGAAACTCCTCTTCTGTCTAGTCACTCCAGTCAAATACATTGTCTTCTTCAGAGACAAGAGCTTGTGAAGATGATGTTTGACTGGTTTGTTGGGGTCTTGGTGGCTGCTGACCTTGTGATCTGCACTCTCTAGCAAAATGGCCAAGTTTGTGGCATTTGAATCACTCAACCTTTGATTTGTCAAATGCTGGCTTGCCTTCTGCTCTGGCTTGAAAGTTTGGTGTGCCAATCCTTTTCAGAAATCTTTTGGCCCTCATAGTCAACATAGCATGATGCCACTTTAAGCCCATCTCTTCTAAATCATCTGGATGGATTTGTTCCAGATCTTCAGCATTAAGAGCAAAAAGTCCATCACTTGCAACAAATGCTTCATAATGTACTTCAGAAGAGTTACCATCAGCAGCTGAAAAAGAAACACAACAAGTTGATTTATCAGTTAATGTTGATGACAGCAGAGCAGTGTTTTGATTGTAAGAAAAGGATTTCTTTTTATTTTCAATTTCAGTTTCAAACACTCTCAAGTTGTTGTAAAGGTCATCCAACTCTATTTCATCTAGACTGTCTTTGGTTCTCCATTGGGCAGCATAGACTGTCCATTCTTCACCAAGAGATCTGAGGAATTTTCTGTTCACTTCATCTTGATCTAGGCTGACCTTAGCACTCTCCAATTCACCTATCAGCTTATTAAACCTATCAAAAATTTTGGTAAGGTTTTCAGTCTTGCCACCAGAAAAGTTTTCATACTACTGTTTTAAAAGATCCTTTTGGTTTCTTTTGGTGCTAGCATTGCGAACAAATCTTTTCTCTAAAGCAATCCAAAGAGAATGAGCTGTATAAAACTTTTTAACTGATGTTGATAAGTATTAGGAATGGCTATTTGTAAAAGAGTAAGAGCTTTGACTTCATTCATTCTAGCCTTTCTTTCAATCTCAGTTTTTGGAGGTGTTCTTTTTGGTTTGTGTTAGGCACAAAAAGGCCTCAGTCAAACCTGTTCTGCATCTGAGGGGGAGATTATTAATCAAACCTGTTGATGCTTTTGAAGGTTGAATTTAAGGCCTGTTATATGCCTTATTGAAACTAGAAAATGATTTGCAATATCAGCCTGAAGTTGTTCTATGTGTTGCATGTGTTGCAACAAAGGCAGTTTTGCTCAAGCTGTTCAGTCTGCTGAACAGGCTGGACAAAAACTGTCTACTCTGCTATACTCTAGTGAGCAGCTTGGGCAGTTTACAAGTGTTCTGTTCTTTGTGAACAGAACCTGTTCTTTGTGAACAGAACCTGTTCTTTGTGAATAGGCTAAACACTTTATGGAATATGTTTCCAAGTCCTCATGTATTGTTTTTTACTACAAGATCAGTTTACAAAGTCGAAGACAAAGTGGAAATCAGAACTGCTCAGCTTGCCCAAGCTGTTCTGTTACATGAAGACAAAAGGATATTTGAAAAAGGGTGACAGACCTTTTTCTTATATCAAAATAGGCCTTTACAAAGGAAGAAAAACACAAAGTTGACATTCCTTATTTAGTTAAAGGCAATGCAACAGTAGACAAAGTGAAAAGACAAAAGTTCCGCCCACATGAAGACAAGTCTGCTTTTCAGAATGTGCAGAAAAGGTTATGTTGTCTTTTCAACAAGACTTTACCTTTTTCAATCTGTCCAATGAAGAAGCTTCACCTAGATCCTCTGAGTGAGTATAAAAAGAAACTTCCAAGGATTGAAAGATTAAGCCAAAAAGCTAAGTGCTGAAACCAAGAGTGAACGTGCATTCAAATTAAGTCTTTTATACATGCAAGTCTGCTTGAATAAAACAGTACTCAGTGTCTAAGCTGTTCTTGTTCAAGCTGTTCCTCAGAGTCTTGTAAACATAGTGAGTGATTCTTAGTGAGTGTATTCATTGTAACTAGTTTAAGTCTGTCTTAGGCTAGTTAAACATACTGTTGTATCTGTCATCTCAGCTTGAACATTTCCGCATTCAAGCTCGTTTGTAATTAACATTTGTTGATAATACATACAAACATTGAGAAAATAGTGTGTAGTTTTTAAATTGTTGTATTCACCCCCCCCCCCCCTACAGCTTAAGGCTACATACTTGGGTAACCTTTCGGGACCTACAGTTTGCCCTCAGCATCTAGTTCGGGATCAACTGCAGAAGGATTTTCAACAGCTTCCCATAGGGCATAGTCAATAAATTGGATGTGTTGTTGAATCCTAAGTTTCCACATCTTGAACTCAATAGGTTTGAGCATAGGCACTTTGAGTCCTTGCCCAGATCCACTACTGCTATTTTCAAACTCCATTGTAGAAAAACAAAATTTTAAACAAAGACAGTTCCTGACTTTGAAAACAAAGAATAACAAATAAAACCAGTGGCTCTGATACCACTTGTCAAGATCAAAAGCACCTAAGATTAACTGGTTTTAAGATATCAAAGTTTAAACCAATAACCTAGTTTTGAATCAAAGTCCAACTAAGAAGTTTGCGGAATAACACTTAACTGTTTTAAGAAAACTTTCAGAACAATAAAGAACAGATATTCAAATAAACATAATCAATATCAAAACCTTTATATTGCCAAAATCTCTGATTACAATCACCTCTAAACTTTTTTGATTAGATGAAGAACACAGATTGTTCTTAGGGTTTTACAACCTTAGAGGCTTGAGAAACTTATCAGAATGCAATTATAATGAAAAACTTTAAGCACCACGATTACAAACTTACACACACTTACAATAGAAAGACCTAGTCTATCTATATTTATAGCCTTCTGACTTGTTTCCTTGACGGACTCTAATTTCTCTGGTAGTAGATATGCTTGGAAGATCTTCAAATCTTGAAATATATATCACTTCCTGAATTTCAGCACTTTCTGTTATCAATCTGTTGAGCAGCTTGAACTTTTAACTCTGGCAGCTTGAACTTTTGAACAAGCAACTTGAGTTTGTTGAACTGTCAGCTCGAACTTTGTAATTGTACAGAAATACTACTAACAGCTTGATAAATCTAACTAACAGCTTGACATACTTAGATTATTTCCCAACAAAGGCGTAACCGTACCCTTGTGGAAGTAGCTCGTACAATGCTGACATATTCAAAGCTACCTCCGTTCTTGTGGGCCGAAGCCGTGTCAACAGCTTGCTACACGCAGAATCGCTCCATAATCCATAAGCGTTTCAATAAAACTCCATACCAACGCTTTCTGAATAAACTTCCTCTTATCAAGTACTTATGTGTATTTGGTTGTAGGTGTTACGTGCTTAATGACAAATAAAAACCTTGGGAAATTCAACGAGAAGGCGGATGAAGCGATCTTCATTGGATACTCATCCAACTCGAAGGCATATCGCGCATACAACGCTCGCACCAGAACAGTCAATGAGAGTGTGCATGTAACATTCGATGAAATGGCTGAACTGGCACCCGAAGTTGATCAATCAGGACCACGCATTATACCAATGTCTGGAAACTCTTCTCAATCTACTTTTTTTTCTCCTTCTACTTTAGTTAATTTATATGATCCTTTTTATGTAGAAATTTTTGGTCCTAGTGCTAATACTTCTAATGTTTCTTCTTCTGTAGTTAACATATCCAAAGATTTAATTGCGCAACAAACTCCATATGATTCACCTACCACTTTATACCCACCTCCATCCACTTCATCCACTGATACATCTCCAGTTGAATCTACTCCAGAAATGCCCTCACAAATAATGCCAAACATCATTCTTGCATCTGATCACCCTGAACCCGAACCGGAACCAGTGGTACCTTCTTTCGAAACCATTGACCATGAATCATCCTCCATTCCCACACTCACCACTGAGGTTACATCTTGTTCACCCCTTTCACACGAGAAAAAATGGACCCGGAGTCACCCAACCGAACAAATTATTGGTGATCTCTCGACCGGTGTCCAAACCCGAAGGGCGTCTACTAACGAATGTCTTTTTGCGTCATTCCTAAGTATGATAGAGCCTGATCGTGTGGATGAAGCCTTGAAAGATCCTGAATGGATTGTGGCAATCCAAGAAGAGCTCAACCAGTGTGATCAGCTCAGAGTATGGCAGTTAGTTCCCAAGCCCAAAGACCGAACCATTATCGAAACAAAGTGGATCTATAAGAACAAACGAGACGAAAATGGTATTGTGGTAAGAAACAAAGCAAGACTTGTTGCCAAAGGCTACCGACAACAAGAAGGCATAGATTATGGTGAGACCTTCGCTCAAGTTGCACGGATAGAAGTAATCAGGATCTTCTTGGCGTACGCGGCACACAAAGATTTCAAAGTGTACCAGATGGACATCAAGACAGCCTTCCTGAACGGTGAACTTAACGAAGAGGTGTACGTTGAATAACCACAATGATTTGTTGATGCACATAAACCTGACCATGTTTATGTGCTAGACAAAATCCTCTATGGTTTGAAACAAGCACCTCGCGCATGGTATGACAGTCTTTCAAATTTTCTTATCTCTGCTGGTTTCAGCAAAGGTGTGGTAGACACAACATTGTTCACAAAAATAGAAGGCCAGCACATAATGCTAGTCCAAATATATGTCGACGATATTATATTTGGATCTACTAACAGTAATTTCTGTAAGGATTTTTCATCCCTAATTGAGTCCAGGTTCGAGATGAGTATGATGGGGGAAATGAATTTTTTCCTCGGATTACAAGTCAAACAACTTGAAAATGAGATTTTTGTGAACCAGTCGAAATATAATCTTGACATTCTCAAGAAAATATAAGTTAGACTATTGCACGAGTATCACAACTCCCATGGCTTCAAACTGTAAGTTAGACACTGATCCTTCCGGGAAAAGTGTCGACAATACAACTTACAGAGGGATGATTGGATCCTTACTGTATCATACGGCCAGTAGACCAGATATAATGTTTTCAACATGTCATTGTGCTCGTTTTCAGGCCTACTCAAAAGAATCACTCCTAACTGCGGTAAAACGCATTTTTCGCTATCTTAAGGGTACACCCGATCTTGGTCTCTGGTATCCAAAGGGAACCAATTTTGATCTTACTGCTTTTTCATATGCTGATTATGCAGGTTGTAGAGTTGATAGGAAGAGCACATCAGGAGGAATACATATTTTGGGAGACAGACCGGTGAGTTGGTCCTCCAAAAAGCAGAATTGTGTTTCAACATCCATAGCAGAAGCTGAGTATGTAGCAGCTGCAAGCTGTTACTCTCAAGTGCTGCGAATGAGAACACAGTTACGTGATTATAGGTTCTCGCTCACTAACATCCCAATCTACTGTGATTCTAGAAGTGCGAGTGCTATTTCTTTCAATCCCGTGCAGCACTCACGAACAAAACATATAGATATCAGGTATCATTTAATTAAAGATCACGTAGAAAAGGGAACAATTCAATTATATATTGTGTAGCCTATTAATATCAACTTGCTGATATTTTTACTAAAGCTTTAGACGAACCTCGTTTTCAGTTTTTAGTATCACATATCGGCATGCTGAATCCACCTTGTAGTTAAATATCAGACATTTTCTAAAATAATTCTATTTCAAACATACGTGTTTGAAATTCCTTTATTTTAGAAAATATCTTTTATTTAAGTTTAAGGGTTGTGTTACAAAATCAAACTTCAGTATTTCCTTATCCACGTACATTTTTAATAATTAACGATCCTGAGAATTGTTATATGAATTGTTCATAATTGAGTGGGGCGCCAATTTATCCAGGTTTGTCTGTATCTCAAAGATTTAAAAGGTTCGAGAGTTTAAAATGAAAAAGGATACGGGTTTAATTGAGGGGGAGTATATTCAGGATGTTAGTTTATGTATTTTTCGTTTTTAAATTTTCTATCATTTTAAGTCCTAGGTTGTTTAACTTTTTAAATTTTTAATTTTAATGTAATATGTCAGTAAAACACAAAAAGATTTTTTTGTTTTAATATATCAAAAAGTCAAAAATATTTTTTGTTTTTTCTATTTTCTTTTTGTCTTAACTTAATTTCTAAGGTAATCCCTAAAATATTTTTTTATCTACTTTATATCGTTAAATTCAGTACTAATTTTGTTTTTCCAAGAAAAATCAGAAAAATACAAAAAGAGTTTTAATTGGCTTATTTCTTAGTTTTAATTTTTTGTAAAATTTTTGTTTGGCCCACCTTGTGTAAATAATTAAAATCCGGCTGGCCCATGTGTTGTGGAAAAGGCGCAGATCTCTCAAGCACCCGACCCGACCCGCCTATTTAAATAGGCGGGATTTAAGGTTTCTTCTCCTCTACGCCTCTTCATCTTCCTTTTCTCTCTAAACCGTCGAACACCACCGCCATTGAAGGTGATCCTCATCCTCCAAAGCTCAGTTTGCAATCATTTTTCTTGCATTTTTGTGTATCTGCACCACCAGGTAACATCCATTTAACTTTATATCAGCTTATATTTTTTAGGTTTTTATCCTCAGTTTTTAGACATTTTAGCTACTTTAATCTGTTCTTTTTAACTTGGTGTAGTTATATAAAGTGTTCATCTCATGTTTTTACATTAGGATCTGCATTTTCATGCACTTTTATGAATTTTTAAACTGTTCACGTTGCATGTGCATGAACATCATAAATGCTGGAAATTTTTCTAAGTCCCAAACTCGGATCTTCCGAAGTTCGGACCATCCGAACTTCGGATGACCTTCCTTAGAAAATTTTCACATTTTGTTAAGGACCCATCCAAATTTCGGACAACTATTCATCCGAATTCAGATAATTGTTCATCTGAATTCGGTCCTTATCAGCAGTGTTCATTCATGGTTCATTTTTTTCTAAGTATTTCCATTTTCACCATCATCCGAATTCGGACCCCATCAGACTTCGGTCCCCATCTGAATTCGGTCCCCATCCGAAGTTGAATACTTAGATATTTCATGCATAATTTTCATCCGAATATCGGATTGAACCGAATTCGGACCACTGTTCATCCGAATTTCGGCTCATCGAAATTCAACACTTAGGATTTTTTACTTTTTTCCACTTTTGCACTTTTATCAAAAATAACAAAAATATTTCATGTCCTATGCACCATTGATTAGATTTAGGATCAGTGTTTGAGTGAAAATGTCTAGTATAACATTGATCTCTTAACGATTGACTTTGAACTTTATTCAGTAGAATTCACATTCTACTGATAAAAGACCCGATGCTTTAAACAGAATAGACAGTTTCAAATTCACACTTATCCCAGACTTAGTATCAATGTTTTATTCTTTTAAGTTTGCTATTCTAACACTGCTGCATGTTTACAACATGGAACCAGAAATCATTCTAACCCTTGCCCATTCACCTCTCCCAAATAATAATGCCCAACTCCCCGAGGAATCACTTCTACCCCCATCCCAATATGTTGAGTTTTCCTCCCACAATTGGCAACTTGACATTTCCACCCTCCGCCACGAAGCCGAGGATATCACCTTTGATATCCTCAGAGGCCACCCACTCTTCTACGCCCTAACCACCACCATCTCCGTACCATCCATATACCTTCAACAATTTTGGCATCATCTCACTTTTGTGTCTGATGTTGAACCCCACTTCACCACTACCATAGACTCTGTTCCCGTCAAGATCATCCAAGAAGCCATCCGCCACATTCTCCGCCTCCCTACTGAAGCCTATTCTGTCACTAAATATGCCTTCGCCCCCATTCCTTATAGAAACCCTTGACGAGATCAAAACCCTCGGATATGATTGCCCAGTATCCAAGCCATCTGAATTCAGAACCAAGCATTTACACTCACATTGGAGGGTACTGTTGGACATAATCAACAAATGTTTCACCGGGAAGCATTCTGGCCATGAATCCGCTTCCATCCAGGTTCGAACCATGTTTTCCTCCTTCGCATTCGATCGACACTATGACTACGCGGCATTCCTATTCAAGGAGTTGAAAAGAGCAGTACTCGAGAAAAGAACAAGACGCGGGCGAAAGTACATACCATTCCAACGGTTGCTACAAGTAATCATTCAATTCGCCATGGACCAAGACAATGATATTCATGAGCGTCCGGAAGCAGATGTCTATTTCACCGCCGCGCTTCAAAGAATAAAGATACCAACGGCAGCAGCAAATGTAGCGGTAATGGCTATTCCACTATCGCTACTACATCAACTCATTCAGACCGACAGGGTAAGGGACTACATAAGGGCTGTCTATCAGGGTGAGGCTCATTTAACACCGACGGAGCCTAACCAGTCCGAAGGAGATGAGAGAATGAGTAAGATTCAGAGAGCTGAGGTGGCAGTAGAAAACATTTTCGCTTTGGTGAGCGTGAGTTGTCTGAGGTATGGGAGGGAGGTGCAGGTGAGTCGAAGAGGCGTTCGATTCTGAACGGACCGTCTCTGTTCAAATGAGAGATGAAGGAGCTGCAATCGAGGGTGTTCTTAGCCCCCTAAGCCGGACAACCCAGCAAAAGACCACCGGTCCAATGGTTGAAATCACCCACACCATCCACTTGGTTTCCCCTCAGCGGGAAACCACTTCATTCCACGGGGATTTTGCTCATACTCCATCACCCACTCACTCGGAGAGCTGTGATGTTGAAATAGGTCACATGTCGCCCCCAGTGGTACTGTATGATCAACTTCGGGTGCCAGTTCAGCCAACTCATCAAATGTGACATGCACACTTTCATTGAATGTCCTGGTTCGGGTTTTGAATGCACGATAAGCCTTCGAGTTGGATGAGTATCCAATGAAGATCGCTTCATCCGCTTTTTCGTTGAATTTCCCAAGGTTGTCTTTATCATTAAGCACATAGCACCTGCAACCAAATACACGTAAGTACTTGATAAAAGGTACTTTATTCAGGATGAGTTGATAAGGAGTTTTATTGAAGCGCTTATGGATTATGGAGCGATATCGTGTGTAGCAAGCCGTTGATACGGCTTCGGCCTACAAGAATGGAGGTAGCTTTCAGTAAGTTAGCATTGTACGAGCGACTTCCACAATGGTACGGTTACGCCTTTCTACGACACCATTTTGTTGAGGTGTTCTAGCAGCTGAATATTGATGCTGAATAGCTTTGGATTGAAGGAAGCCCTCAACTACCGAATTCTTGAACTCCATGCCGTTGTCAGATCTGATTGATTGAACGGACAGTTGCTGTTGGGTTTTGACACTCTTTATAAAGTCTATTATTTCTTGAGTTGTCTCATCCTTGGATCGCAAGAACTTAACCCAGGTATATCGTGAGTAATCATCAACGATAACCAACACATATTGCTTCCCATTTATACTTTGGGTCCGCAACGGTCCGCATAAATCCATGTGAAGTAACTCCAATACACTCTTTGTTGATGGTTCTGGTTTTGGTTTGTGAGATGATCGTTTCATCTTTCCCTTCTCACAAGCTCCACAAAGATGGGCTTTTTCATATCGTAATTCTGGGAGACCTTTAACCAATTGTTTTGCAGTCAGCTTGTTGATGTTTTCAAAGTTTAAGTTGGATAACCTTCGATGCCACAACCAAGAGTCTTTTGAAGAGGCT
This sequence comes from Centrapalus pauciflorus, assembly GCA_020465985.1. Lineage (NCBI taxonomy): Eukaryota > Viridiplantae > Streptophyta > Magnoliopsida > Asterales > Asteraceae > Centrapalus > Centrapalus pauciflorus. Next base: position 133,130 of record JAANYP010009165.1, on the reverse strand, counting down.
TTTTGATAAAAGGCAGATGCTATCCTTAACCATGAGCTTAGCTACGTCTATGGTGTAAAGGTTAGAGTTACGGGAACCGGATAAGATTTCTTTTCCATCCATACTCTTTACACTACAGTTCTTAGCCCTAAATGTTACTTCTAATCCTTTATCGCAGAGCTATCCTATGCTAAATAGATTATGCGATAATCCCTCAACATAGACAACGTCCTTGATGACTAGATTATTTAAGACTAAGTCCCCGTATCCTTTTATATGAGTCTGATGGTTGTTCCCGAATTTTACCGTCCCACAATTTTGTTCAACTACGTTGGACAGCAATTCTCTTCTCCCAGTCATATGCTTTGAGCAACCCGAATAAATATACCAGATGGATTTAGCATGAAAAACAAATAAATTCATATAATGAAAATCTATAGGCATTCAAACACATCCATCTTTTATTGACAATCAAACCGTGTTCTGAACCGAGATATTCAGAAAACATGATAAAATAAGACCGACTCCTGAGCTGAGTGCACAGAAGCCAAACGTGTCGGTTTAAGCACAACCGACAAGCAGAAGAACGTGTCCTAGTCTATGATAACTAGAAGACAATTCATTGAGGTACGGGTCTTGATCAGAAGTAACCAAGGTTCATCTGCATTAAGATCACACAACTTTGGGTACCCATCTTAATATGGGTCCTTTTTGGTTAGGAGTTCCAGGTGAATATGACACGTGTGCAGTTTTAGGAACCCATTTACCATTTATGTGTGGTCCAGATGCATAGCCTTTTAGAATCCATTGAAGATTAGATTTATTAGGCTTTGGAACCTTAGGCAATGAAATTACCTTCGGTTTTTGACTTTTTGAGACCTTTTTTACTTTTGCTTTGGTTTTGCGCCTCGGCAAAGGACAAGTCTCATTTTTCTTTGTGGCCGATGACACAACATTTTTTATTTCCTTTTTACGAATTCTTTTAGCAGGATATGGCACAAAAGCATTCATTCCAGGTACTTGACGTCTAAAACGAGTTGGACATAACTTGAACAAGTCACTAAAAGAATACTTTAAACAAGAAGTATAATTCGTTACAACATTACACAAATTGTTTTCTGAGATTACAGGCATCTTATTTCTATAAACAAATTCAATTGGCATTACAGTCTTCTTCACAAAAAAAACTTGAAAAATCCTGCATGGTGGTTTTAGGGACTCTTCTTACATAATCTATAGGAACAAAACGAGGAGAGTCAGTATGCATGGAAGATTTAGACTTTACAGATTTTTCTTTTTGTTGGTGAGTGGGTTTCTTAAAAGATGTAACATCCTCAGATCGGAATTATTGTAATTTAGATTAATTAATTGGATATGTTGTAATTTGCATAATTAAGTTGGATTACGAAAATGAATATGTATCTGGATATTTGAAAGTTGGTTGTCATTTTAAGAAATTAAGAAATTTGAGAATGATAATTTATAAATGTTAGTGGTGATAAAAATAAGATAAAATCAGTATTTAAAGAGACAAGATAAGTAGAGGGGTTAAATGTGTAAAGAACCGGAAGTCATGGAATAAAAGACCCTTTGTCTTTTATTATGTTCATTTCACCATTTTAAGCTCCAAAAGCTCTCTCTCTCTCTCTCTCTCTCTCTCTCTAAAAAGCTCTAGAATTTCTACTGAAATTCGAATTTGTGGAATCAAATTCGTGGATTACATCTGAATATTAACAAGAATCGATTGGATTTAAGGTAAGAAATCTATTTTAAAGCTTGAGGTTGTATTTTGGAGAGAAAAGATGCATAAATTCATATTTTTAATCTGAGAAAAATGTTGATGCATGTATGTTAAAACAGTGGGAAATCATTTCTGGAACATCATTGAAGGTTCAGAAACAAGAATCGTCACTTGATTCGTCCAAAAAGGTAATAAATCTGAATCTTAAGAAGTTTTTGTGTTCTTGAGGTTTTTCCTCATTTTTGGTCCAATCTGGACGAATTTGGAGGTTATTGATATGGAAAATGATGTAGAAACAATCAACATATGATAATATAACACTATTATGGATTGCATATTGTTAAAAATGAGTTTTGGCAATTTTCACTTAGAAACCCGTAGCTGCGACCTGCAATTCTGCAAGTGAACTCGGCGAGTTCTATGGCAAGAACACTTGAACAAATCTTCAAAAATTCATAAGTGATGGATCTGAATTCGGTTGGGACCCGAATTCGGATGTGACCCGAACTTAGATGGGACCGAAATCAAATAAAGAACCGAACTCGGATGGACCTGAATTCGGATGGGTTAATGTAATTCGGACGGGTCCGAAATCCAGCCGTGGGTCCGAACTTCGGACCTGAACTCGGCGAGTACTCTGAGCCAACACGGCCAGTTCTTGGCATTTCTTGAGTAATTCGGATGGGGTTATAAAGACCCGAAATTATGGAAAAGTAACCACACCTTTGGGATATTTTTGGTAATATATTAAGATATATAATGAAGGGATTATTTGGGAATAATAACACACCAAGTGATGGTTTTTAATGTGAGTTTCGGATGACGGTTCCGAATGTTGTAATACTTTTATTTGTACAAATTGATGCTCATTTGTGGATGAACATGTTTATAATATGCTTTCCTTATGGAAATGAAACAGGTCCCTTGTGGTGTTGTTTAACCCACAGTGGGGTACTTTGGGGATCCGGTTGAAATCCCGAGGAGAAATAATATTGGTTAAAGTTTAAAAAGGCACCCACTGTGAGTACATATGATTTCGCATGTTTATTTCTGCTTTATGTTAGCTATTGCCTGCTGAGACATGTTGCTTCATTATCGTTTCGAATTCTACTAACTTACATAGATTTAGATGCACATTCATATTTGTTGCATGTCCGTTCTTTTGTTGTGCAGCTAACGATGGATCGGTGGGTCGCATCTGTTACTCCGATGTTACTGCGCTATATGACTAGGAGCTGATCCCTCCGAGGTTCTGGTAGGAAGTAAGTGATCCCCGATGTTATGTCTGTCTCAGATGGTTGGGTTATATACCGAGTTTTGGAGACTGTGTCGTACTTTGTGTACGTGGAGAGTGCACGACGTGTGTCGTCGGTGCTACTCTTGTGGGCTTCATAAAGATTTATAAAATGCGTAAATCTGTGTATTCACTAAGCAATCGCTTGCCCCTCAGTTGTTGACATTTTTACAGGAAAAGAAAAATTTGTTGCCGGATCTTCTAGCTAGGTCAATATTTGAAGTTTTGAAGAATATCTACTACTCAGCTTGGTAAATGGAAAATGGGATTGTTATTGTAATATGTATTTGGGATGATGTAATGTTATTGAGTATGTAGAATTAGATTTGGTACCCTGTAGTACCGTAGGGTGTTTAAAACAATTGTATTACTTTTATCTTATACTTTAATGCTTCCGCATTGTAATTTAAGCATTCAGATCATTGTGTAATAATTTATGTGGTGTTTAATCCTGGGTGTATTGTAACGGTGGTTTATTGTTCACCAACGATGCGATTATGTGGTGGAATTCCATGGTTAACGCCTTAACCTTGGAAAAAGTATCTGTTATGACTTGGGCTGAGTTCACTGACCTATTCACTCAGCAGTACTGTCCGGTTGATGAGCACCGAAGACTTGAGGCAAAGTTTATTGCATTGATGCAGGGGACTAAGACTGTGTCCCAGTATGCTGTGGAAATCACCAGGCTGAGTTTGTTTGCGCCTCATCAAGTTGATACCGAAGAAAGGAAAGTAACCAGGTTCGAGGCTGGTTTGGATATAGAGATTAGAAGAGTTATGAGTAACGTGCGCTACACTACGTTAGCTGGTTTACTTGAGGCTGCCAGAAATGTAGAACAAATTCTGATCATGTCGGATTACTCAATTGGGTCTGCCGCTGCTACTAATCCAACACAGTCGTCACCACCGAAACGCCAACGTGAAGGGGGATACTCGGGCTCTTCTCATTTATCGTAGTATTCACCGCAGCAATCTTATCGTCGATCATCTGGGTCTTCTGGTCGTGCTCGTGCCTACTCCATCAACACCGAGCCTCGATATTGTTATAAGTGTCACTTGGAACATTTCGGCAAGTGCACTAACGGACGCGCTTGCTTTTGTTGTGGAGAGTTGGGTCATTTTCAGAATGAGTACCCAAGGAAAGCTGATGCTTGCCATAAGTGTGGTGTATGGGGGCATTACAGTAGGAATTGCAGAAAAAAATGATCCAGTTGCTGCTGCTCCATCATCGACCCGATCATCTGGAGGATCTAGTGGTGGTTCTGTCAACCGCTGGAACCAGCCACAAAGGGCACCGGACCGTTCATTTCAGATAACGGCGGAAGAGGCCAGGGAAAACCCAGAGGTGGTTACGGGTACGTTCATAGTTAACTCCTTGCCTGCAAGAGTATTATTTGATTCTGGTGCCAACCGCTCTTTTGTGTCTACTGTTTTTGCACAACGATTTGCCATGCCACTGTCTAAGTTGTCTACTATACTTGACATAGAAACTGCTAGCAACACTCTAGTCAAAGTAGATCATGTATACCGTAACTGCACATTAGTGATTGAAGATGTAGTCTTTAATTTGGATCTGATTCCGATAGCATTCAGTGAGTTTGATGTGATAGTCGGAATGGACTGGTTGACCGAAAATGAAGCCCATATAGTGTGTAACAAGCGTACGATAAAGATAACTACTCCGGAGGGGCATGAGATTTGTATATATGGGGATAGGAGAAGTGGGGATCTGTGTCTGTTGACCATTGCAAAAGCCCGAAAGCTTGTTGCAAAGGGGTGTAATGCCTACTTAGCATATGCTATTGATGCTAAGGATGAAAAGAAGACTATGGCCGATGTGACTGTTGTATCACAATTCCCGGATGTGTTTCCGGAAGACTTGTCTGGCGTGCCACCTAAGAGACAAGTGGAATTTCGCATTGATCTGATCCCTGGAGCTGCACCGGTAGCTCGTTCTCCGTATCGCCTTGCTCCTACAGAGATGCAAGAAATGATGAAACAACTCCAGGAGTTGTTGGATAAGGGCTTCATTCGACCGAGTTCATCGCCGTGAGGAGCCCCTGTTTTGTTTGTGTAAAAGAAAGATGGCACTATGAGAATGTGCATTGACTACCGGGAGCTGAATATGCTGACTATTAAGAACAAGTATCCGTTGCCGAGGATAGATGACTTGTTTGATCAGCTACATGGGGCAAGTGTGTTTTCTAAGATTGACTTGAGGTCAGGATACCATCAGCTGAAAGTTCGAGAGGAAGATGTGCCTAAAACAGCTTTCAGGACACGTTATGGACATTACGAGTTCTTGGTTATGCCTTTAGGGTTAACTAATGCCCCGGCTGTTTTTATGGATCTAATGAACAGAGTATGTAGATCGATGCTAGATAAGTCGGTGATTGTGTTCATTGACGACATTTTGGTGTATTCCAAGACTAAAGCCGAGCATGTCGTTCATCTAGCAGAGTTATTGGAATTGTTGAGAAAAGAGAAGTTGTACGCCAAATTCTCAAAATGTGAGTTTTGGCTGCAACATATACAATTTCTTGGACACATGATTTCTGGAGCTGGGATTTCTGTAGATCCAGCTAAGGTCGAAGCCATAAAGAATTGGGAGCCGCCGCGTTCAGCTACAGAAGTTAGAAGTTTTCTCGGGTTGGCAGGTTACTATCGGAGATTTATAAAGGACTTCTCGAAGATTGCAGTTCCTTTGACTGCATTAACGAAGAAGAATGCATCATTTGTTTGGGAAACTGTGCAGCAAGAAGCATTTGAGATCTTGAAGAAAACACTAAGTGAAGCACCAATACTTGCTCTACCGGAGGGCAATGAGGATTTTGTGGTGTACACAGATGCTTCAAGGTTAGGATTGGGCGCTGTACTAATGCAGTGTGGAAAAGTAATTGCTTATGCCTCGAGACAGCTTAAGTAGCATGAGAAGAATTACTCAACTCATGATCTTGAGTTGACAGCTGTTACTTTTGCTTTGAAGTTGTGGAGACATTATCTGTGTGGAACTAAGTGTCAACTCTATACAGATCATAAGAGTTTAAAGTACATCTTTAGTCGAAAAGAACTTAATATGAGGCAAAGACAATCTATGGAACTTATTAAGGACTACGACTGTGAGATACTGTACCATCCTGGAAAGGCTAATCTGGTAGTTGATGCTTTGAGTCGCAAAGCTTACTCTAAGGATTGTTGCTACATGATGTCGTCTACGATGTTAACCTCCACAATTATTGATGATGTCAAAGCCGCTCAAGTGGAAGCTTTGAAGGAAGAAAATATTGATGCCGAGGATATTCGGGTACAGATTAAGAATATGAAAACGAGCGAGTCGGGATTGAAAGGTATATATGGAAGGATCTGGGTGCCGAAGTTGGGTGGTATCAGAAAGGTGATTATTAAAGAGGCACATCAATCTAAGTTTTCTGTACATCCCAGGAGCACAAAGATGTACAATGAACTTAAAGCAGACTTTTGGTGGCCCGGATTAAAGAAAGACATAGGTCAGTATGTTGAAAGATGTAGGACTTGTCGATTAGTGAAAGCCGAACATCAGCAACCTTATGGCAGTTTGCAACCGCTTCCCATTCTGGAATGGAGGTGGGAACCCATAACCATGGATTTCGTCACCAAGTTGCCGAAGACTAGGTGTCAACATGATGCAGTTTGGGTGATAGTTGATCGGTTAACTAAGTCCGCACACTTTATACCGATTAGGGAAAGTTATTCATTAGAAAGGTTGGCTCAGATTTACATGAGCGAGATTGTTGCTAGACATGGAGTGCCTAAGCCCATTGTATCGGATCGGGACAGCCGATTTACTTCAAACTTCTGGTCGGCTTTGCAAGGGCATTGGGTACGAGGATTGCTATGAGTACAGCTTACCGTCCGCAAATCGATGGTCAAAGTGAAAGGACTATCCTGACACTCGAAGATATGATGCGGTCGTGTATATTGGATCTCGGTGGTAACTGGGACGATCATTTGCCACTGATAGAGTTCTCGTACAACAATAGTTATCATGCGACGATAAAGAAGGCACCGTTTGAGGCGTTATACGGGAGAAGGTGTAGGACTCCTACTTTTTGGAGAGAAACTGGAGAAACGCCTATTGCTGGGCCGGCATTGTAACAAGAGACAAACGAGAAGATACAGCAGATTAGACAGAATATGAAAGCGGCCCAGGATCGTCAGAAAAGTTATTACGACAGGAGGCACAAACCAATCAGCTTTGAGGTGAATGACTGGGTTTATTTGAAAGTATCACCTATGAGAGGTGTTACTTGTTTCGTGAAGAGAGGAAAGTTAGCCCCGAGATTTGTTGGGCCGTTCAAAATTTCAGAGAAAGTGGGTAATCAGTCATACGTTTGGAATTGCCTGAAGAGATGTCAGGCATACATCCGGTGTTTCATGTTGGGAATCTTAGGAAGTCTTTTACTACTGGCAATGAGGATTGGGCTGATCACACAGAACTGCAGATTGATGAAAGGCTCCGATATGTTGAGGAGCCGAAATGTGTGTTGGATACTAAAGTGAAGAAATTAAGAAGCAAGGAGATAGAGATGGTGCTTGTACGATGGAAGCATCATAAGGGAGCGAATCATACCTGGGAAGCAAAGTTTGAGATGTTGAATAAATATCCACAACTGTTTGCATCAAAGTAACTTCGAGGACGAAGTTTGAGCGTGGTGGAGCCCATGCTGTAACATCCTCAGATCGGAATTATTGTAATTTAGATTAATTAATTGGATATGTTGCAATTTGTATAATTAAGTTGGATTACGAAAATGATTATGTATCTGGATATTTGGAAGTTGGTTGCTATTTTAAGAAATTAAGAAATTTCAGAATGATAATTTATAAATGTTAGTGGTGATAAAAATAAGATAAAAGCAGTATTTAAAGAGACAAGATAAGTAGAGGGGTTAAATGTGTAAAGAACCGGAAGTCATGGAATAAAAGACCCTTGGTCTTTTATTATGTTCATTTCACCATTTTAAGCTCCAAAAGCTCTATCTCTCTCTCTCTCTCTAAAAAGCTCTAGAATTTCTACTGAAATTCAAATTTGTGGAATCAAATTCGTGGATTACATCTGAATATTAACAAGAATCGATTGGATTTAAGGTAAGAAATCTATTTTAAAGCTTGAGGTTGTATTTTGGAGAGAAAAGATGCATAAATTCGGATTTTTAATATGAGGAAAATGTTGATGCAAGTGTGAAATCATTTCTGGAACATCATTGAAGGTTCAGAAACAAGAATCGTCACTTGATTCGTCCAAAAAGGTAATAAATCTGAATTTTATGAAGTTTTTGTGTTCTTGAGGTTTTTCCTCATTTTTTGTCCAATCTAGACGAATTTGGAGGTTATTGATATGGAAAATGATGTAGAAACAATCAATATATGATAATATAACACTATTATGGATTGCATATTCTTAAAAATGAGTTTTGGCAATTTTCACTTAGAAACCCGTAGCTGCGACCTGCAATTCTGCAAGTGAACTCGGCGAGTTCTATGGGGAACTCGGCGAGTTCCCAAGAACACTTGAACAAATCTTCAAAAATTCATAAGTGATGGATCCGAATTCGGTTGGGACCCGAATTCAGATATGACGCGAACTTAGATGGGACAGAAATCAAATAAAGAACCGAACTCGGATGGACCTGAATTCGGATGGGTTAATGTAATTCGAACGGGTCCGAAATCCGGCCGTGGGTCCGAACTTCGGACCTGAACTCGGCGAGTACTCTGAGCCAACTCGGCGAGTTCTTGGCATTTCTTGAGTAATTCGGATGGGGTTTTAAAGACCCGAAATTATGGAAAAGTAATCACACCTTTGGGATATTTTTGGTAATATATTAAGATATATAAGGAAGGGATTATTTGGGAATAATAACACACCAAGTGATGATTTTTAATGTGAGTTTCGGATGACGGTTCTGAATGTTGTAATACTTTTATTTGTACAAATTGATGCTCATTTGTGGATGAACATGTTTATAATATGCTTTCCTTATGGAAATGAAACAGGGTCCTTGTGGTGTTGTTTAACCCACAGTGGGGTACGTTGTGGATCAGGTTGAAATCCCGAGGAGAAATAACATTGGTAAAAGTTTAAAAACGCACCCACTGTGAGTACATATGATTTCGCATGTTTATATCTACTTTATGTTAGCTATTGCCTGCTGAGACATGTTGCCTCATTATCGTTTGGAATTCTACTAACTTGCGTCGATTTAGATGCACATTCATATTTGTTGAATGTCCGTTCTTTTGTTGTGCATCTAACGATGGACCGGCGGGTCGCATCTGGTACTCCGATGTTATTGCGCTATATGACCCGGAGCTGATCCCTCCGAGGTTCTGGTAGGCAGTAAGTCATCCCCGATGTTATGTCTGTCTCAGATGGTTGGGTTATATACCGAGTTTTGGGCTCGTAGGAGCGACGGCTCATGTGTGTCGTACTTTGTGTACGTGGAGAGTGCACGATGTGTGTCGTCGGTGCTACTCTTCTGGGCTTCATCAATATTTATAAAAAAGCGTAAATTTGTGTATTCACTAAGCAATCGCCTACCCCTCGGTTGTTGACATTTTTACAAGAAAAGGAAAATTTGTTGCCGGACCTTCTAGCTAGGTCAATATTTGAAGTTTTTGAAGAATATCTACTACTCAGCTTGGTAAATGGAAAATGGGATTGTTATTGTAATATGTACTTGGGATGATGTAACGTTATTGAGTATGTAAAATTAGATTTGGTACCCTGTAGTACCGTAGGGTGTTTAAAACAATCGTATTACTTTTATCTTGTACCTTTAATGCTTCCGCAGTGTAATTTAAGCATTCAGATCATTATGTAATAATTTATGTGGTGTTTAATCCTGGGTGTATTGTAACGGTGGTTTATTGTGGCAAGGGTGTCACAAAAGACTTGGATTGAATCTGAGTCTTTTTAGAAACCTCAGCTCTAAAAGGTTTTCAGCACTCACCTTTACAACTGATAGAAGAATTTTTCGTTTTAGTCTTGCCTTTGTTGGATGACACAAATGGGATTTTGGTGGGATGGAAAACTGTTGGTTCTTTTAAAAAATCTTTCAATGTTTGAGAAACTATGTCAAATTTTTCTTTGTAAACAGTTAATTCTACAGATTGTTGAAAATTTTGATTTACCAATTTTTCCTCGCTCTTAAGAAGAGCTTCTTGAAAATCAAGTGCTTTCTTTTGAGTTGACTTTGATTCCTTTTCTAAAACAGTAATTTGATGTTGAAGAACTTTTATAGGAATATAAAGGCGAGGGATTGGTCTTACAGGTTATCGCTTTCATTTCGGCTTCTGAATAACTTGACAAGAAGTCTTCCTCTAAAGTGGGTACTCTAGAAGGATAACTCTCGTTTAGTTTTTCATATTGAAAAGATATTTCTTTTTTGTTTAATTTCAACGCGTTTCTCATCCTCTTGGGTTAAAACTTTTTTGACGGTTCACAAAAGAAATATTTAAGTCCAGCTCCCATATAATTCATGTCATAAAATAAAGGTAAAACTCTTTGATCCTTTTCCAAATATTTAGGATTTTTAAAACCGATTCCTTGTTTAGAATGGTAAAACCTAGTTTCTTTGGGCTGATTCAAGTGAATAGTTTGTTTGGTTTGACCCCGTTTTAAAAATGCATCGTCAAGGGTCTTTATTCGTGAGTACAAACTTATTCTTTCTTCTTCTATCATTTTATATTTTTCTAAACTGTCTATATTTACCATACTCATTGTCTCTAATTGTTTTGAAAGTACAGATATTTATTCTTTTAAAAAGAGCTTTTCGTTAGATAACCTATCCATACAAGATTCTAGGTACGTATTCCTATCCTGAACATCTACCTTTTCGATTAGCATCTGTTTTATCACATTGTGATTCGTTAACCACTTTGATTGATATAATTCAGACGACTCTTTTAAAGTTTGGGCTAGAAGTTCAGCCTGCACACATTTTTCAGTTTCAGCATTTAACCTAGCTTCTAAATCAAGTATATGTGTGTGCAATGTACATTCACTATTTACAGATAAATTATTTTCATGCTTTGGAATGTAACGGGAATGTACCTCTCGTGTCTCTGAATCGGATGACAAACATTCGGGATCGTCGGATCTGGCCATCAGACATGCTGGTGGATTTGTCGTTGTCTCCCCCTCATCAGCACTGTCTGAATCTGAAGTAGTTGAAGAAGTATATCGATCCAATCCCAGACGATCAACCATATAGCAATTCTTTCCCTTATCATCCTCGTCATCGGTGTCTTCAGCGTCCCAGTAGTCTTCCTGGGCGACAAGAGCCATGGCATCTGTTCGTTTCTTAGCGGCTTACAACTTCCGCTCATAGTAGCCGACGTCCCTGTCAAACTTGTTTTTACATTCCCGAGCAAAGTGGCCCGGTTTCCCACACTTATAACAGAGACGCTCTTCTGCTCCTTTCGTCTCATTAGCTCTCGGTCGCTCATCCCTCCTTTCCACCGGCCTCTTGTCTGCACGACGAGGTTCTCGACTGTCATCTCTCCTTGTATCCCAACGATCATACTCTCTTCTATCGTCCCTTCGGTCATCACGACGATCGTCCCTGCGATCATAGTCGCGTCTGTCATCGCTACGATCATCACGCCTATCGTCTCGCCTTTCATAACGGCGGTCATCCCGATAGTCGTGCCTATTGTCGTATCTCCTGTCATCCCTATCATCCCTGCGATAGTCGTCCCGGCGATAATCATCTCTTCTTTCATCCCTTCGCTCATCTGAGTACCTCCGCGGACCGGTGTCGTAGCGGAGCTGATTATTGGTCTTGTTGGAAAAACGTCGTTGTTGGAGACGATTTGTCCACAACGCTATCTGTTCTTGAAAGACCGCTTCTTCCTCATCCATTACCTCACGCGGAGAAGAAGCATATCTGTACTGTGACAAAGATGAACCTTGAGCAAAAGATGCAGTGGGAATATTCGTGTTGGAGATCAAGGCTATGGAATCAGTGGGTTTGATGCCGGTGTTGGCAGATAGCAACAAAGATGCGAGTTGATTTGCCATCTGTTTCTGTTGATCCACATTACCTTGATACTTTTTCAGTTCTTTAAAGACCACATTTATCGATACTTCGGGAATGTTCAGGACTCGTCGTGTGGCCCGGCATGCAATCTGCCACTCGGGGGCTAAGGCTGAAAAGAACTGGATGTTTATGTCATCCTTGTCCTTTTTGATGTGCAGTTTGTTTAATTCATTCAGGACTGCACAGAATCGAGTAAATGTAGCCTGCAGCGACTCCCCGTCTTTGGCTCAGAATTCATTGAACTTAGCCTTAGCTTCCTCAATTTTTGCTCGGTCATCTAGATCTGCCCCCATCATTTGAACTTCTAACTCGTCCCACATTTCTTTAGCAGACATTTTGCTGTCTACTCCAACTAAGATATCAGTGGGGAGGGCTTGATAGATCACATATTCGGCCCTCTTATCTGCATACTGCCTGTCTCGCTCAGCATCATTTGCGGGTTCCCTCTCAACCTTTGATGCGAGTACAGGGGGGTCAGCCTCGGGTCTAGCCGCTATTTCCCGATAGTAGATAACGGGGCCCTCAAATATGGATTGAAGCATAAGGTTTCCATTGGGTTGCATACCGACAAACTTTAGGAACCGAGCTTCCATTGTTCATACTCATCAGGATACAGAACAGGTGGTCTGTTCTCGGATCCGAGTACAAGAGCTTCTCGAGACATGATATCGGGTGATGATAAGGAAGAATAAGATCTTGAAGGTGGAAACTTTAGTCGGATGGACGGGACTGTGGATGAATAGTACACTGGATGGTACTGATTCGGATTAAGGTGTTGAGTTCAGATGTAACCGAATTCGGATGACTCAGAGGGTTCGGACAAGAACCGAGTTCGGATGAACAGTTGGTTCGGACGGGAACCGAGTTCGGATGAACAGTGGTTCGGATGGACCAAGACTAGACTAGGCTGATGAATGGAGGATGAACCGAAATCGGATGGTCTGGATTCGGGTGAACGATGTCTAGTTCGGATGGGACCTATGGATGAAAGAACCGAATTCAGGTGGTCCGGATTCGGGTGAACAGGGATCAATACGGATGAACACTTAGGAAAATTTTCAGGAGGGAACACCGAATTCGGATGATCCAGATTCGGTTGGTCTGAAATGAAGAATGGTCCGAAATGAAAATTCAAATTAAAGCACAAGTCAAATTAAGTGAAATTAAATTGCATGTCTGGACTTCGGATGGGACCGAAGTAGGGTCCGAATTTGGCAAGAGTTGGTCCGAAATACACATAAAATTGGTCAGAAATGGACCGAAGTGAGGTCCGAATTAGTCCGAAATAGGGTCCTAGATGGTCCGAACTAGGGTCCGAATTGCTAAAGTATCGGTCCGAAATACAGCAAATATTCAATATTTTAGTAACAGTTCAGACTTCAAAATGAGCAGATTTTTGGCCTAAAATTGTTTCTAAATGATTGGAAAACTATTTTAAACACTTTTTAGCTTTTAAAATGTACCAAAACACTTAAAAAATCCTTACGCAAGAAAACCCATATTTTCCTAGAGTTTAAAACAGTCGATTATAGGAGGAATTTGATGTTAAGATTGAACCTAATAAGCTCCAAATCAGAAGGAAATGATAATGTGATGATTATATGGTAATAACAACACATAAACAGCAGAATATCGAGAGAAATGAAGATCTAACCGTGAAAACTATGAAAAACTCAATGAAGATGATGAAGAACACAGCAGAATCTGATTTCTTGATGTTGAAATCCACCTTTTTGAGCTCTAATACTAATTGTTGTATTTGATTCCCAGAAAATATCAGCACACAAATGTTCAATAATCACTCACAAGAAGAATTCACACTCAATAATTGTGTAATGATGAAGAACAAAAGGAATGTTGGGAGAATAAATGATGTAGGCGGCTGCACAAGGATTCCTTTCTTTTTGATAATGTCAACCGTGTGTAATTCACAAACCCTAGGAGCCTAGACATAGGCTCCTTTAATTAAGTTTCAAGGTTTGACACTTTTGGCCCTTGAACTTTTCATACAAAATAAACTAACAAAGAAATAATTACAATACTAAATATTTTCTAAATAATTATTACAAAATAGATCCACAAGATCGAAATTTAATATCTAACATACTAGCATCCTGAGCCATCAGAGAGACTTCAGATGCTTCAGTCGTAGCTTCTATTGGTTGAACATCGACAATGAAACACATGGGATCTGCAGCATCCTCTTCATCATCTGTGTCTTCTAGCCAGTGTTCTTCTTCGGGAAACAAAGTGCGATCGGCATTCCTTTGCTTAGCGAAAGTGTACTTCGTCTTGTATTAGTTCTCATTCCTTCTGCTTTGGAAAACGACATTCGCGAGTAAAGTAGCTCGGCTTTCCACAATTGAAGCACCCCATTTCTTTCTCATCAGTCTTGCGTTCTTCTACCTTTGGTTTCCCAGCTATCTCCTTCTTCTCATCATAATCTTACTCTTAGCTTCTCTTCGAAGTTTGTTTGATGTCTTTGGAAACTTCTTACAAAAGGCAGTAATGAGCAACACAATTTGTCTCTGAATTTCAGTCGCCTCGAGATCAGTGTCAGCTTCATCGGTATCGGACTCAGAGGACTCAGAAAGAATTTTAAGAAGTTTAGCAGATTTTGATGACTTAAGTCTTTTATCAATGAATAGAGCTAGAGAGTCCGATGTAGTGGTTTTATCTACCTTTTTGGTTACAGACTTACCAGACTCTTCTGATTGATAGACTACCAGGATATCAAACCGATCGTGAATGCTGATGTCATTTATTTCTCGGATCAACCAGACGAATTGTTTCCATTCGGGTTTTAACGAGTTTACGAACTTCCGATTCAGCTCGACTTAAGACTTCTTAACTCCATTCTTTCGGAGTTCGTTCATCAACGTGCAGTACCGATGATACGTGGTTTCCAGAAGCTCACCATCTTTGGCAGAGAACATATCAAAGTTGTTGAGAGCATTTGCCTCTCGTTGTTTAGCATTTCGATCATTTCCTTGCATCTGTCTCTCAGTCTCTTCCCACATCTCTCTAGCAGTCTTAAAACTATCTATGTTGATACATGTTTCATCCAGAAACAGCCTGGATGATGAATGATCGTGCTCTTCTATCAGCCTTGTGATCCGAGAGTTGTAATTCTCGGATGTGCCTATGGAGACTTAAACAAAATTTAAATGACAATAATAAATCAGTATGATCCAACAATTGTAACTCTCGAATAAAGCATGAAGAGTGTTTACACGTAGAAAAATTTTCAAGGCTGAAAATTTTGATACTTATATCCGAGAGTTGTAACTCTCGGGTAAAACTAAGAATTATGAACACTTCTTAATTTCGAGAATTTAACAAGAATTAAGCACAAATCTGAATGTTTTTAAGATCAAATATACTTTCTTTCACGAATTTGTGATTAAACAGTATGATGTTCACCCGAAGGAATATAGTATCAAACGAGATTTAATCACTAACAATTCAGAAATTTTGATTTTATAGATCAAACAGGGATGTTCTTCGAAGAACAATTAAGAACATAAACAATATTTCAGCAAAATTTTCAGAATTGTCATGCATATGATCCAAAATCAGAATAAACACTTTAAAATCAACCTTAGGGCTCTGACACCAATTGTAATTCTCAGATTATGCAAGCATTCAATATTTATCATATATTCATCAAGAACGTCAAGAACATTAAGAACATGAATATGAATTAGATAATACCTTAAAGAACAATGAAAGCAAATATGAATAGCCACAAAGTCTGCAAACTCACGTATGATTACAATGCTGAAAGATTACAAAGAAAAACCCTAAAATAATCTATTTATAAACAAATACTAGACATGGATCCAAATACCAAACCATAACCCATGGGTGGTTAACCTTTTAGGCCTTTTAACCCATTTACACATATCTTTGGATCCTTACATTTTAAGCACAAAACTAAGTATTGTTTATTACAAAATAAACCCTGAAACTATCACAACTTATAGATCTAACACTATGCCTAAATTGAGGAGTTTGTCCAAATACTCCCCTCTAAATCAAGGGAATTAAAAAACAACACAAAATATTTTTTTTTTTCTGATTACAAAATAAATCTAGACTTTTATTATATTTAATTATACACTATTTTTTCCTTCAGCGTATAATAATATATTTACAATTAAACACAACTATACAAGCTTGAATTACAAGAAATAAAATTTCTAACAGAACGTATCCTCTTAAACACAACAAGCTTCTCTCGATGAAAGAATGGTGTATACGTGGCACGCAAGGAATGTACAGATCCAACAAGAACAACCTATTTCTCTCAAAGGCCATTGCTAATCTTAACTGGTTACGGCATAGAAGACTCTCACACCTGAACTTCACAAAAATTGACAAACTCAGCAAGAATGAGTTGGTATCATGTTTTTGTTTTATAACCTATTTTAAGGACAAGCTTTGTTCCGCCTATGAGAAGGGTAAACAGAATAAGTCCTCTTTTAAATTTAAGCATAATTTTTCCATTGATTCACCATTTTTCTTAATCCATATGGACTTATTTTGGCTTGTTAACACGCCAAGTCTATGTGGTATAAAGTATACTCTAGTAATGTTTGATAAATTCTCCAGGTGCACATGAGGTGTTCTTCTGGGTGACCAATAGAGAAGCTCAGAAGCCGCTGGAAAAATTATTAGGTTTATAAGAAGACGAAACTTGTCAACAATACCCTTGTGAAGCAGCTTATATATGATCATGGCATTGAATTGGGAAACAGTTGACTTTAGAACTTATGTGAACAAAAGGTGGTTTCTAAAAAACTTTTAGCGGTAAAAACTCCACAACAAAATGAAGTTGTAGAAAGGATAAACAAAACTTCCATTAAAGTTGCTTGTACATTTCTATGTGAATTAGATTTGCTTCATTTAAAATAGATCTCGTGTGATGAAAAGGAACTTCTTAAGTGAAGGAAACCATATATTGGCTTCATGCTTACTAATTCAACCCATTCAATAATGAAAGGGTTGTTTGTTTAGTTCTTAATGAAATTATTAAGAAGTCATTCAAAGGTAAAATAACCTCTTAATAATTCCATTAAGAGGTAAACAAACATGACCGAAATCTAGGTATACCAGAAAACATTGTCTATTGGTTATGGCATAGAGAAGTGTTATACGTACACCTCTTACATTACTAATAATACATTTCATTATTGGGTATTGACACTGTTGTGTTTCATTTAATTAAATAAATTAGGGAAAATGACATCAAATAGCTTTGAACTTTCGACTTTGTATACATTTATGTAGTGAACTTTTTTTTGTGCACATTTGGTAGGCAAAGTTTCAAATTTGTTCCAATTTGGTTGGCGTACCTTTTAACCGGTTGCTTCCGGTTTCGATGCCTACGTGGACAATTTTTTAATGACGTGGCTATCTGTTTTTTTATATTATACCCGGTTTTATCTACGTGAAAACCCGTTTTTTAAAATCACCCGGGTTTATAACCGGGTTTTTTAAAAAGACGTTATAAACCCGGGTGATTTCTTAATTTCATACGGCGTTATAAACCCGGGTGATTTTAAAAAAACGGGTTGCCAGTAGATAAAACCGGGTATAATATAAAAACAGGTAGCCACGTCATTAAAAAATTGTCCATGTAGGCATCGAAACCGGAAGCAACCGGTTAAAAGGTACACAAACTACCAAATTGGAACAATTTTGAAACTTTGACTGCCAATTTTGCACAAAAAAAAAGTTCACTACATAAATGTGTACAAAGTTGAAAGTTCAGAGCTATTTGATGTCATTTTCCCAATAAATTATTAACAAAATTAAAGAATATGATAGGATATATATATATATATATATATATATATATATATATATATATATATATATATATATATATATATATATATATATATATATATATATATATATATATATATATATGGTTCGAGAGAGTACCACCCCTTATGCAGCGCACCAGAAGGTACCACCTTTAAAAAAACTTTTTTTAATTTTTTTTCATAAACATGTTTTAATTAACATTATGCAGATCATATGTAAATTTCACATACATTCACATCTCCTAGCTCCTAAAAAATGATGTGAACGCACACTTACATAATTTTGAGTATATGTGAACTTGCATTTATGTGATGCGTGATTTCATGCACTTAGAGTGTTCGGATTTGCATGAAATTCACATATGATCTGTGTAACGTTAATTAGAACATGTTCATGAAAAAAAATTTCACAAAAATTACTTTTAAGGGTGGTACCTTCGGGTGCGCTGCATTAGAGGTGGTACTCACTTGAACCTAAATATATATATATATATATATATATATATATATATATATATATATATATATATATATATATATATATATATATATATATAGATTGAGGTTCAATTGAGAACTTTTATGCATCGTGGCACCTCGAGGCACTTTTGTGCATCGGATAATCCACTAAGGGTGCACAAAGGGCATTTAGGGAAAACTAAAGACATGATAATTAATTTATTTCTAAGAATCATTAAATGATAATTAGGAGTTACATTTTGAATTAAAATCTCATATTAACTACATTCCTCATTTTCATCCTCATTTCTCTCTCTCTCTCTCTCTAATCGTGTTCTTCATGATTTTTCTTAGATGATAATGATTTGAAGACGAAGATTAACGATGAACAACGATGATGATGAACATGAACAAGAGAGGTAACCGATGATAATTATGAAGAACATGATGCATAGATGGATGATGAACGATGAATAATGATAATGCATAGATGGATGATGAACAATGACAATGCATAGATGGATGATGAACAATGACAATGCATAGATGGATGATGAACGATGAACAACGGAAAATGATGATGCATAAATGGATGATGAACAATGACGATGTATTATTGAATGATGAACAAGTTGAACATGATGCATAACTGAATGAAGAATATGAACGACAAACACGATGCATAAAAGAATGATGAACAAGTTGAACACGATGCATAAATGAATTTGTGTATTTTTTTTTGTTAAATGTTTTTTTTTAACACAATGCATAGATAAACACGATTAACGATGAAATGCATCGATCTCCATCATCTTTTTTGAATTTGTGTAATTTTTTTAAATTTGGAAATGTATCAATTGAATTTATTTAGCATTTATTATTTGATTATTTGTTGAAATATTAAATTTAATGAGGTATGCACATTCCCCAAAATGCCCTTCTTTCTTTGTTTCTATAATGCACAAGATGCATAAAATTGTCCAACTATTTACCCTTTTGCCATTAATCTAATCCATACAATTTTTTGATCTAATGGATGATATAGGTACTTTTGTACCTCGATGCATAAAAGTGCTCAATTGAACCTCCCTCTATATATATATATATATATATATATATATATATATATATATATATATATATATATATATATATATATATATATATATATATATATATATATATAAAATCAACGAATCTAGGTGTACATATAACATCTTATGAAATATCGGCATACGTTTCTCTGAACAAACCATTTTGAACGTTTTTGCTCAAGGTAGCATTGAATGAATGAATGTGTGTGACTGTACTTGTGTGTGAGAGAGAAAGTTAAGGAGACAATGACGGTGACAAGACGATAAAAGTTAGACGGGGCCCTTTGGATTTTTTCAAATCTCTGTTTCTCTCTTTTCTTTTTTTTTTTTTCTTTTTTTTCTTTTTGCAGCCTTTATCTCCTTTATCTTCCTATTTTCTTCATTTTCATTGATAGACTCATTACAATTTTCAATTATTGGTTACACTCTTACGTCTTATTCAAAATCTAATAATCCTTTTTATTTTGATAATGTTTATTATTATTATTATTATTATTATTATTATTATTATTATTATTATTATTATCAAATCGTCTCTAAATTTCATTATTCTTCGGTTTAATCAATCAAAATTTTTTGAATCTCACAAACCACTATGATTGACCAATTTACTTGTTATCAAAAGTAATTTGGTAATATGGTGATTACGTGACATCTTTTTATTATTAAAAACAACATTCGAACGTTCATGACTTTTTTGGTTTGACCATCACCTTCTCAAACTAAAAATTAAAACCTCAAGAATTGATCGTTTAATGAAATCAAGAAAAGCCAAAAACGATCCTTCAACAAACATTGAGTAGATGAGGTTTGAAAACACAAACACAGATTCAATGACAAATCAATAAGGTTTTCTGATTCAAACTCTAATTTACTTACTCTAATTTACTTACCATAATTGTGAACAAATTTGATGAACACTAAAAATCCTACATAATCATGAACGATTTGATCATCTAAATCAGAATTGTAAACAAACCCAACGAAATCATTAACACGTGGATCTCATAAATAACTCTATAGAATGATGAGTACGTCGAACGGTTTATTTGATAATAAACATGACTCATTTATGCATATAAACAATAATTGACCGGTTAAACAATTTATCAGTAAAAAATGAATGACTAAAGTAGTAAAACTAGAAATTTTAAGGTTAATCGAATAAAAATTGTAAAGGTTAGGCGTTTTGTTCGGTTGAAAAAAAAAATTGAGTAGTTAAAAAAATTGAAAGTAAGAGTGGTTATTAATAATAACTCTTATTCTTATTGTATTGTTATTATTATTATTATTTTACTTTTAATAGAATTTATATTATTGCCAAAAGTGACGTATACTTAAAAGTTATGTCTAACGGTTATTGATGTTATGAATATGGTTCGAGAGATCACCACCTATTATAAAGCGTACCAGAAGGTACTATCTTTAAAAAACTTCTTTAAATTTTTTTTAATAAAAATGTTTTAATAGACATTATGAAGATCATATGCAAATTTCACATGCATTCACATCTCCTAGCTCCTAAAAAATGATATGAACACACACTTACAAAATTTTGAATATATGTGAACACGCATTTATGTGATGCTTGTTTTCATGCACTTAGAGTGTTCGGATTTGCTTGAAATTCACATATGATCTTCATTATGTCTATTAAAACATGTTCATGAAAAAACATTTCAAAAAAATTACTTTTAAAGGTGGTACCTTCTGGTGCGCCGCATAATGAGTGGTACTCACTTGAATCTGAATCTTGGTGTTATTATATTATATATACATACCTTTTCCTAAACCAATGGAAACATCCCACTTGGCCAACCATGATTGGTTGGTGGGTTTTATATTAATTTAAACTTTTTATAACACACAATTATCTTTGTGTTATCTTTAAATCATTTTATTTTAATAATTTTTGTTTAGTTCTCTTTTAACATTTATTATTACAATATTTTGTTTTACACATAAAATTGTGATTTTAATCGTACATATATTTGGAGTTGTCTTTTAAAACAATTATGTTATGTTTAATTATATCAAAAAGACCAATAAAAACTTACAACTTGGCCAACCATGATTGGTTGGTGTTTCTTTTTAGTTTAAAATTTTCATAATACACCATTATCTTTGTGTTATCTTTTATTTAATTCCTTTATTTTAATAAATTTATTTACTCATCTTTTAACATTTATTATTACAATATTTTATTACACACTTAAAATTATGATTTTAATCATACATATATTTGAAGTTGTCTTTTGAAACTGTTATGTTATGTTTAATTGTATGAAAAAAAAACTATAATTAAAATGCAAAATTTCAAGATTTTAATGATATGACTTTATAATTAAAATATAAGTATTAATATTTAGATTTAGTATTAATTCTGATCATGTTTAACATTGAACATTACTATTATAATGTTGTCAAGCCCTAATCGATGAAACTTTTTATAACACACCATTATCTTTGTGTTATCTTTTATTTAACCATTTTATTTTAATAACTTTTGTTAAGTCCTCTTTTAACATTTATTATTATAATATTTTATTACACACATTAAATTGTGATTTTAATCGTACATATGTTGTCTTTTAAAATGATTATGTTATGTTTAATTGTATCAAAAAGACCAATGAAAATATGCAACTTGGCCAACCATGATTGATTGGTTTTTTTTAGTTTAAAATTTTCATAATACACCATTATCTTTGTGTTATCTTTTATTTAACTCCTTTAATTAAATAAATTTTTATTTAGTCCTTTTTTAAAATTTATTATTACAATATTTTATTACACACTTAAAATTATGATTTTAATCATATTGTAACATCCTTAGATCTAAATTATTGTAATTTAGATTAATTAGTTGGATATTTTGTAATTTGTATAATCAAGTTGGATTATGAAAAATGATTATGTATCCGGATATATAAAAGTTGGTTGCTATTTTAAGAAATTAAGAATTTTGAGAATTTTGAATTATTATATTGGAGCATGATGATTAATAAATGTTAGTGATGATAAAGCTAAGATAAAATCAGTATTTAGTGAAATCAGATAAGTTGAGGGGCTAATTGTGCAAATAGCCGAAAGTTATGAAATAAAAGACTATTAGTCTTTCATTTCATTCACGTTCACCATTTGAACTCCAAAAGCTCTCCCTCTCTCTCTAAAATTCCTACTGAAATTTGAAGTTGTGGAACCAAATTCGTGAATCAAAGCTGAATATTAACAAGAATCAGTTGGAATCAAGGTAAGAAGTTATTTCTAAGAGATGAGTTTTTATTTTTAAGAATAAAGATGCAAAAATCAGATTTTTAATATGAGAAATCGTGGTTGCATGTTTGTTAAATTAGTTGGAAATCATCCCTTGAAGATCACTGAAGCATTTGAAACAAGAATCGTTGGTTAATTCGTCCAAAAATGTAATAAATCTGACTTTTTAAGAGTTTTTGTGTTCTTGAGGGTTTTTCATCATTTTGATCCAATCTGGACGAATTTGGGTGTTATAAATGGAGAAAATAGTGTAGAATCACCCCTATAATGTTTATAAAACATTACTTTCAGTTGCATGTGGTTAGAAATTGAATTTGGAAATTTTTAAGTAAAACCTGTAAGTCACGAATGCAGATCTGCTGGTGAACTCGGCGAGTTCTAGGGTGAACTCGGCGAGTTCCCAAGAACACTTGAATAAATCTTCAAAAATTCATAAGTGTTGGATCCGAATCCGGTTGGGACCCGAATTCGGATGAGACCCGAACTTAGATGGAACCGAACTCGAATAAGAACCGAACTCGGATGAGACCCGAACTCGGATGGGTAAAGTAATTCGGATGGGTCCGAAATCCGGCCGAGGATCCAAACTTCGGACCTGAACTCGGCGAGTTCCCTGGGCCAACTCGGCGAGTTGGCTGTACTTCTTGTGAAATTCGGATGGGTTTTAAAGGACCCGAAATTATGGATAATTGATTACACTTTTGGGATATCTTTTGTATTATTTTAAGGTAAATAAAGGAGGATTAATTGGGAATAATAACACCTCAAATGATGAGATTTAAACGTGAGTTTCGGATGCCGGTGTCGAACGTTGTAACACTTTTAATTATACAAATTGACACTCATTTGTGGATGAACATGATTATGATATGTTTTCCTTATAGAAATGTAACAGGTTCCTTATGGTGTTGTTTAACCCATAGTGGGGTACTTTGTGAGTCCGGTTGAAATCCTGAGGAGAAATAAGATAAACTGAAATTAAACGCACCCACTGTGAGTACCTTTGATTTTAACATGTCTGCATCTGCTTTATGTTTGCTTTGCTTGCTGAGGCATGTTGTTTCACTTTCGTTTGGCACTCTACTAACTTGCATATATGTTGATCCACATTCATACTTGTTGCATGTCTGTTTCTTTGTTGTGCATCTTAATGATGGACCTACGGGTTACATCTGTACTCTGATGTTACTGTGCTATATGACCAAGGGTTTGACACCTCTGTGGTCAGGATAGACAGTAGGTCATCCCCAATGTTATGTTTGCCTCAGATGGTTGGTTTTTCTTATACCGAATGTCATCTCGAAGGAGCTGCGGCTCGAGTTTGCGTACTTTGAGTACGTGGGGAGTATACGGTATGTGTTACCGGTGTTACTCTTGGGGGGCATCATAAGGATTTGTGGAATGTGTAAAATCATTGGTATTCACTAAGCATTCGCTTACCCCTCAGTTGTTGAATTTTTACCGGAAAAGAAAAATCTGTTGCAGGACCTTCTAGCTAGGTCATCTGTTGAAGTGTTTGAAGATATCTACTGCATATTTTGGTAACAAATTTATGGAAATGTTGTTGTAATAAATTTGGGGTGATGTAATGCTTTCGAGTATGTAGACTTAGAATTGAAATCTTGTAGCACCGTAGGGTGTTTAAAACATTTGTATTATTTTTATTAAGTACTTTAATGCTTCCACACTTTAATTAAGTATTCAGATCATTATGTAATCATGTGTTTGGTGATTAATCTTGGGTCTATTGTAAATGGTGGTTATTGTGGCAAGGGTGTCACAGGAAATGGTATCAGAGCAGTAGTTTGAGATTCAAGTGTCCGTGAGGTCTGGGTCTCAAACATTAAGTGGTGATACGTAGGGGTTTAAGTAATGATCTAAACTAAGATAGGCTGCGATCTAATAGTCATAGGAGATTGACTTTCATACGGGACAATGGGTGGTGTCTCTAAATAAATGACTTGTTACTAAACAAGTTATATGTTTTATATATTTCAGAACATGTCTGGAGGAGAATGACACCCGAAGAAACAAGAGAAATGATGCTAGCCTTGATGGCTGAGCAAAATCAGATGATTCAAGACCAGTTTCGGGCTCGAGATGAGGCCGAAGCTATGAGAAGGGAAGACAAGAGAAAGAACAAGGAAAAAGAGGGCAACAATGATGAACAAGATGACAACACTGGGTCATCTAATAAGTCCAAAGGTTTTCGATTCAAGGACTTTAAGGGAAATGGTGCTGTAGAGTTCATTGGATTAGGAGATGTTGTTGCTGCACTTGAATGGATAAAGGCAACTGAGCAGACATTCCGAATCAGCGATTGTGCTGAGAAGCATATGGTTCGGTTCGCTACTGCTATGTTCACCAAAGACGCGGTTATGTGGTGGAATTCCATGGTTAACGCCTTAACCTTGGAGAAAGTATCTGTGATGACATGGGCTGAGTTCACTGAAGTCTTTACTCAGCAATACTGCCCGGCCGATGAGCGCCGAAGACTAGAAGCTAAGTTCATGACACTGATTCAGGGGACTAAGTCTGTGTCCCAGTATGCGGTAGAGTTCATGAGGCTAAGTTTGTTCGCGCCTCATCAGGTTGATACAGAGGAAAGAAAAGTGACCAGATTTGAGGCTAGTCTTGATCTGGAATTCCGAAGAGTGATGAGCAACGTACGCTACCCCACATTTGCTGGTCTACTGGAAGCCGCCATAAATGTGGAACAGATTCTGAGTATGTCTGGGTCTGTGATGGGGTCTGCTGCTGCTTCAACTAACCCAACTCAACCTTCACCACCAAAACGTCAATGCGAAGGAGGTTATTCTGGATCTTCTCGATCATTGCAGTACTCACCGCAGCAATCTTACCGTCGACAGTCTGGTTCGTCCAATAGGGCTCGTGCGTACTCCATCAACACCGAGCCGGAGTACTGTAATAAATGTCATCTGGAACACTTCGGCAAGTGTGCTAATAGGCGTGCATGTTTTTGCTGTGGAGAATTGGGCCACTACCAGAATGAATGCCCACGGAAATCAGATGTCTGCCATAAATGTGGTGTATGGGGGCACTATAGTAGGAACTGTCGAAAGAATGCTCCAACTGCTGCTCCAGCGTCAACTCGATCATTTGGAGGATCAAGTGGTGGTTCTGTCAACCGCCGGAACCAGCCACAAAGGACACCAGCTCGTGCTTTTCAGATAACGGCGGAGGACGCTAGGGAAAACCCGGAGGTGGTTACTGGTATGTTCATTGTTAACTCTTTGCCTGCAAGAGTGTTATTTGACTCGGGTGCCAATAGATCATTTGTATCTACTGTTTTTGCACAACAACTATCGATGCCACTATCTAAGCTATCTGCTGTACTAGATATTGAAACTGCTAGTAACACTTTAGTCAAAGTAGATCACGTATACCGTAACTTCACATTTGTGATTGAAGATGTAGTCTTCAATCTGGACTTGATCCCGATAGCATTCAGTGAGTTTGACGTGATTGTCGAGATGGACTGGTTGATTGAGAATGAAGCCCACATAGTTTGTAAGAAGCGAGTGATAAAGATAACTACTCCGGAGGGGCGTGAGATCTGTATATACGGGGATAGGAGAAGTGGGGATTTGTGCTTATTTACCATTGCAAAAGCCCAAAAGCTTGTTGCAAAGGGGTGTGACGCCTACCTGGCATATGCTATTGATGCCATGGCTGATA
Source organism: Centrapalus pauciflorus (assembly GCA_020465985.1). Taxonomy (NCBI): domain Eukaryota; kingdom Viridiplantae; phylum Streptophyta; class Magnoliopsida; order Asterales; family Asteraceae; genus Centrapalus; species Centrapalus pauciflorus. The sequence continues at coordinate 106,672 of JAANYP010009165.1, read as the reverse complement.
AGAAGACTGTGGCCGATGTGCCTGTTGTATCACAATTCCCGGATGTGTTTCCGGAAGACTTGTCTGGCGTGCCGCCTGCGATACAAGTGGAATTTCGTATTGATCTGATCCCTGGAGCTGCACCGGTAGCTCGTTCTCCGTATCACCTTACTCCTACCAAAATGCAAGAGATGATGAAACAACTCCAGGAGTTGTTGGATAAGGGCTTCATTCGACCGAGTTCATCACCGTGGGGAGCCCCTGTTTTGTTTGTTAAGAAGAAAGATGGCACGATGCAGATGTGCATTGATTACAGCAAGCTGAATAAGCTGACTATTAAGAACAAGTATCCGCTGCCGAGAATAGATGATTTGTTTGATCAATTGCACGGGGCTAGTGTATTTTCTAAGATTGATTTGAGGGCAGGATATCATCAGCTGAAAGTTCGAGAGGAAGATGTGCCTAAGACAGCTTTCAGGACACGTTATGGGCATTATGAGTTCTTGGTTATGCCTTTCGGGTTAACCAATGCCCCGACTGTTTTTATGGATTTGATGAATAGAGTTTGCAGACCGATGTAAGATAAGTCGGTGATTGTGTTTATTGACGACATCTTGGTATATTCAAAGTCTGAGGCTGAGCATGCTGGTCATCTAAGGAAATTGTGGGAGCTGTTGAGAAAAAGAGAAGTTGTATGCCAAATTCTCAAAGTGTGAGTTTTGGCTGCAACAAATTCAGTTTTTGGGACATGTTATTTCGGGAGTTGGGATTTCTGTAGATCCAGCTAAAGTAGAAGCGATAAAGAACTGGAAACCGCCTCGATCAGCTACAGAAGTCAGAAGTTTTCTTGGATTGGCGGGGTATTATCGGAGATTTATAAAGGACTTTTCTAATATTGCAGTTCCTTTGACTGCATTAATGAAGAAAAATGCACCGTTTGTTTGGGAAACTGTGCAGCAAGAAGCTTTCGAGATCTTGAAGAAGACAGTAAGTGAAGCACCAGTACTTGCCTTACCTGAGGGCAATGAAGATTTTGTGGTATACACAGATGCTTCGAGGCTGGTGTTAGGCGCTGTACTGATGCAGCGTGGAAAAGTTATAGCTTATGCCTCAAGACAGTTAAAGCAACACGAGAAAGATTATTCAAATCATGACTTGGAGTTGACTGCAGTTACTTTTGCATTGAAGTTGTGGAGACACTATCTGTATGGCACTAAGTGTCAACTCTATACAGATCATAAGAGTTTGAAGTATATTTTCAGTCAGAAAGATCTTAATTAACATGAGACAAAGACGTTCGATGGAACTTATAAAGGATTATGACTGTGAGATCCTTTACCATCCTGGTAAGGCTAATGTAGTAGCCGATGCTTTAAGCCGTAAAGCATATTCTAAGGACTGCTGCTACGTGATGACATCTACGATGTTAACCTCCACTATTATTGATGATATTAAAGTTGCACAAGTGGAAGCCTTGAAAGAGGAGAATGTTAATGCTGAGGATATTAGAGTACAGAAAAAGGTTATGGAAACGAGTGAATCTGGATTGAAAGGTGTGTACGGAAGAATCTGGGTGCCAAAGTTTGGGGGCATGAGAAAGGTGATTATTGAAGAGGCACATCAATCTAAGTTTTCTGTACATCCCGGGAGAGCAAAGATGTACAACGAGCTGAAAGAAGACTTTTGGTGGCCTGGATTGAAGAAGGATATAGGCCAGTATGTTGAAAGATGTAGGACTTGGCAGTTAGTGAAAGCCGAACATCAGCAACCCTACGGCAATCTGCAACCGCTTCCCATTCCGGAATGGAAGTGGGAACACATAACAATGGATTTTGTCATGAAGTTTCCGAAGACTAGGCGTCAAAATGATGCGGTATGGGTAATTGTTGATAGATTGACCAAGTCGGCACACTTCATTCCAATAGAAGAGAGTTACTCGCTGGGAAGATTGGCTCAGATTTACATGGATGAGATCGTTTCTAGACACGGAGTACCAAAGTCTATAGTGTCAGATCAAGATAGCCGATTTACTTCAAACTTTTGGTCGGCATTGCAAGAAGGATTGGGAACGAGGATTGCGATGAGCACGGATTACCGTCCGCAAACCGATGGTCAAAGTGAACGGACCATCCTTACCTTGGAAGATATGATGAGATCATGTGTATTGGATCTCGGTGGCAATTGGGACGACCATTTTCCATTGATAGAGTTTTCGTATAATAACAGTTATCACGCGACAATAAAGAAAGCGTTGTTTGAGGCTTTATATGGGAGAAGGTGTAGGACTTCTACATGTTGGAGAGAAACTGGAGAAACACCGATTGCTGGGCCAACATTGCTTCAGGAAACGAATGAGAAGATACAGCTGGTTCGACAGAACATGAAAGCGGCCCAGGATCGACAGAAAAGCTATCATGATAGGAGACATAAACCAATCAATTTTGATGTGAATGATTGGGTTTATTTAAAAGTATCACCTATGAGAGGTGTTACTCGTTTTGTTAAAAGAGGAAAGTTAGTTCCGAGATTTGTCGGACCATTCAGGATAATAGAAAAAGTTGGAAATTAGTCGTATCGTTTGGAGTTGCCTGAAGAAATGTCAGGCATACATCCGGTGTTCCATGTTGGAAATCTCCGAAAGTCATTCACTACCGGTAACGAAGATTGGGCCGATCATACTGAGCTGCAAATTGACGAAAGGCTTCGATACATGGAGGAGCCGTAATGTATATTGGATATTAAAGTAAAGAAATTAAGGAGCAAAGAGATAGAGATGGTGCTTGTGTGTTGGAAGCATCATAAGGGAGCAAATCATACGTGGGAAATCAAGATAGAGATGATGAAGAAATATCCGCAACTGTTTGAAGCCAAATAACTTCGAGGACGAAGTTTTAGCGTGGTGGAGCCCATGCTTTAACATCCTTAGATCTAAATTATTGTAATTTAGATTAATTAGTTGGATATTTTGTAATTTGTATAATCAAGTTGGATTATGAAAAATGATTATGTATCCGGATATTTAAAAGTTGGTTGCTATTATAAGAAATTAAGAAGTTTGAGAATTTTGAATTATTATATTGGAGTATGATGATTTATAAATGTTAGTGATGATAAAGCTAAGATAAAATCAGTATTTAGTGAAATCAGATAAGTTGAGGGGCTAATTGTGCAAATAGCCGAAAGTTATGAAATAAAAGAATATTAGTCTTTCATTTCATTCACTTTCACCATTTGAACTCCAAAAGCTCTCCATCTCTATCTAAAATTCCTACGGAAATTTGAAGTTGTGGAACCAAATTCGTGAATCAAAGCTGGATATTAACAAGAATCAGTTGGAATCAAGGTAAGAAGTTATTTCTAAGAGATGAGTTGTTATTTTTAAGAATAAAGATGCAAAAATCAGATTTTTAATATGAGAAATCGTTGTTGCATGTTTGTTAAATTAGTTGGAAATCATCCCTTTAAGATCACTGATGCATTTGAAACAAGAATCGTTGGTTAATTCGTCCAAAAAGGTAATAAATCTGACTTTTTAAAAGTTTTTGTGTTCTTGAGGGTTTTTCATCATTTTGATCCAATCTGGACGAATTTGGGTGTTATAAATGGAGAAAATAGTGTAGAATCAGCCCTATAATGTTTATAAATCATTACTTTCAGTTGCATGTGATTAAAAATTGAATTTGGAAATTTTTAAGTAAAACCCGTAAGTCACGAATGCAGATCTGCTGGTGAACTCGGCGAGTTCCCAAGAACACTTGAATAAATCTTCAAAAATTCAAAAGTGTTGGATCAGAATCCGGTTGGGACCCGAACTCAGATGGGTAAAGTAATTCGAATGGGTTCGAAATCCGGCCGAGGATCCGAACTTCGGACCTGAACTCGGCGAGTTCCCTGGGCCAACTCGGTGAGTTGGCTGTAGTTCTTGTGAAATTCGGATGGGTTTTAAAGGACCCGAAATTATGGATAATTGATTACACTTTTGGGATATCTTTTGTATTATATTAAGGTAAATAAAGGAGGATTAATTAGGAATAATAACACCTTAAATGATGAGATTTAAACGTGAGTTTCGGATGCCGGTTTTAAACGTTGTAACACTTTTAATTATACAACTTGACGCTCATTTGTGGATGAACATAATTATGATATGTTTTCCTTATGGAAATGTAACAGGTCCCTTGTGGTGTTGTTTAACCCACAGTGGGGTACATTGTGAGTCCGGTTGAAACCCCGAGTAGAAATAACATAAACTGAAATTAAATAAGACATCCACTGTGAGTTCCTTTGATTTCAACATGTCTGCATCTGCTTTATGTTTGCTTTGCCTGCTGAGGCATGTTGTTTCACTTTCGTTTGGCACTCTACTAACTTGCGTATATGTTGATGCACATTGATACTTGTTGCATGTCCGTTTCTTTGTTGTGCATCTTAATGATGGACCTGCTGGTCGCATCTGTACTCTGATGTTACTGTGCTATATGACCAAGGGTTTGACACCTCTGTGGTCAGGATAGACAGTAGGTCATCCCCGATGTTATGTCTACCTCAGATGGTTGGTTTTTCTTATGCCGAGTGTCATCTCGAAGGAGCTGCGGCTCGGGTTTGCGTACTTTGAGTACGTGGGGAGTATACGGTATGTGTTACCGGTGTTACTCTTGGGGGGCATTATAAGGATTTGTGGAATGTGTAAAATCATTGGTATTCACTAAGCATTCGCTTACCTCTCAGTTGTTGAATTTTTACAGTAAAATGGAAATTTGCTGCGGGACCTTCTAGCTAGGTCATCTGTTGAAGTGTTTGAAGATATCTACTGCTTATTTTGGTAACAAATTTATGGAAATGTTGTTGTAATAAATTTGGGGTGATGTAATCCTTTCGAGTATGTAGACTTAGACTTGAAATCTTGTAGCACCGTAGGGTGTTTAAAACATTTGTATTATTTTTATTAAGTACTTTAATGCTTCCGCACTTTAATTAAGTATTCAGATCATTATGTAATCATGTGTTTGGTGATTAGTCCTGGATGTATTGTAAATGGTGGTTATTGTGGCAAGGGTGTCACACATACATATGTTTGAAGTTGTCTTTTCAAACTATTATGTTATGTTTAATTGTATGAAAACGACTTTTATTCAAATGCACAATCCAAGATTCTAATGAAATTACTTTGTAATTAAAATATAACTAATTAATATTTAGAATTTGTATTAATTATGAACATGTTTAACACTGAACATTACTATTATAATGTTGTTAGGCCCTAATCGATGTGAGATATTACCATTATAACTTTATTTCATATGATCGTAAAACCAACAAATTAAATTGGTGATTAAACATAATCAATGTCACAATTTCAAATTAGGGTTATGAATATTTAATTATTTAATTTTGATTCCGATTAGATTTAATAACGCATGGTTTGTAATTTTGACATTCCAAATCTAGAAAACCCAATTATATGAGCCAACTAACAATATCATTACGCTTTCTTCTTGGATATATATCACTATATCAATTTTTTAATTTCACTCTTTGATACTGGTTTAGTTGGGTTTCGTTATTTGAATTGTTTGAAAAATATTTGTTCATTTATTTTCGTAATTAATATTTTAGACCCCACAGCAACGCGTGAGTCTTCAATATCTAGTATATATACAATTATCAAATGAAACCGCCCAATGATCTTTTTTTCTTTTTTGTTTTTAAAAAAAAATTAAATTTAAAATTTTCATAATACACCCTTATCTTAGTGTTATATTTTATTTAGCCCTTTTATTTTAATAAATTTTCGTTTGATCCTCTTTTAACATTTATTATTATGAGATTTTCTTATACACTTAAAATTATGAGTTTAGTTATACTTATTTTTGAAGTTGTCGTTTGAAAATATTATGTTATGTTTAATTGTATGAAAACAAATTTATTATTCAAATGTACGATACAAAAATTTAATAAAATTGTTTTATAATTAAAATGTAACTATTTAATATTTATATTTGTTGATTAAATATGATCATGGATAACATTGAACATTACTATTATAACGTTGACAAAACATAATCGATGTATTAGAGACATTGCCGTTAAAAGTTATTTAACTTGATCGTAAAACCAAACAATTTAAACTAACGATTAAACTTAATCAATATTAAATGTTCAAATTATGGTTATTAATAATTAATTAACTATTGTTTTGATCCGATTTTGTAAGACATTATTTGTATTTTAGCATTGCAAAGTCTAGAAAGTCAATGATAAGAACCAACTAACAGTATCATTTATCTTGCTTCTTGAATCTATATCAGCTTTCCAATTTCACTCTTCGATCATGGTACAGTTGTCTTTCGTTGTTTGAATTGTTTGAAATGTGTTTTTATTTATTTGTTTTATAGATATATTTGTAATTAATATTTTATACCCCACAGCAACGCGCGAGATTTCAGTGACTCATATATATACATTTATCAAATGAAATTAACCAATGACGTTTTTTTTTAATTTTAAATTTAAATTTTTCATAACACACCCTTATCATAGTGTTATCTTCTATTTAGCCCTTTTATTTTAATAAAATTTCGTTTAGTCCTCCTTTAACATTTATTATTACAAAATTTTCTTACACACTTAAAATTATGATTTTAATTATATTTATGTTTGGAGTTGTCTTTTGAAACTATTATGTTATGTTTGATTGTATGAAACATATTTTATTATTCAAATGCACGATAGAAAATTCTAATGAATTTGTTTTATAATTAAAATGTAACTATTTAGTAGTCAGATTTTTTATTATTAAAAATGATCATGTATAACATTGAACATTAAATATAACGTTAATAAACCCTAATCGATGTATTAGAGACATTACTGTTACAAATTTATTTGATTATCAAATGAATCAATCAAATGACGGGTTTTTTTTTCTAAATTTTAGATTTAAATTTTTCGTAATACACCCTTATCTTAGTGTTATCTTTTATTTAGCCGTTTTATTCTAATAAATTTTTGTTTAACCCTCTTTTAACATTTATTATTACAATATTTTCTTACACAGTTAAAATTATGATTTTAATTATACTTATGTCTGCAGTGTTTTTTGAAAACTATTATGTTATGTTTAATTGTATGAAAAAAACTTGATTATTCAAATGCACAATATAAAATTCTAATGAAATTATTTTATAATTAAAATGTAACTATTTAGTAGTTATATATTTTTTTTATCAAATATGATCATGTATAACATTGAACATTACTATTATAACGTTGACAAAACCTAATCGATGTATTAGAGACATTATTGTTATAAATTTATTTGATTTGATCCTAAAACCAAGAATTTAAATTGATAATTAAACCTAATCAATGTCATATTTTAAAGTTATGGTTATGAATTATTGAGTGTAATTATTCTAGTGGACGTCTAAATTATTATAATTGTGTTGGTCGAGTGATAGCCCGAGTAATGGATTGATACGTGTCGGGTTTGTGAATTATGTGTCACCGGGTTGTGATATTAGTGGATTAACTGTGTTCATGGGTTCGTGGATTTAAATGGGTTAAGTGGATTTTAATTGTGAAAAAGTGATATCGGGTCCGAGGTATTGGTCGGAACCCGTCTAAAAAGGAAAAATATATACGTGTCTCCTTTTTCCATCTTTCCTTATTTAGAAACGTTCGTGTGTATGTGTGTGAAGTGTAAACCGTGTGTATGTGGTGTGAGCAGCAAGAAAGCCTTCCAATTCGAGATTTGATTGCTGAAATCGAGTTCATCTTCATCATCTTCATCGTGTGGTGTTCTTGAGGTAAGAATCCATGAATTGAACCTCTAATCCCGTGTTATATGTTGTGGGAAGGTGGAAAACTTATTGAGATTGTACGCGTATGGCCATATGTGGTTTTACGGTGTTTTGCAAGCTGGAAAATGAAGTTATGGAGTTTAAAACCTCCTGGACCGATCTGAACAGCGAACAGAGACGAAGGCCAAGCGCATGGAGCGCGGTCGCGACCTGGGTGTCGTGGTCACGACGCGAGCAAGATGGGCGCGGGCGCGTTCGGAGCTGACCAGTCCGGGTTGGTTTGGGGTCTCGGGTTGGGTTCGTAGGGATGGTTGGGTTAGGTTTTGGGATTCCGTTGGTGCTGTTTTTAGGTCAGGTTTTGGCTGGATTTCGGGATTCGGGTGGAATTAATTGTCGGGTCTGGTTCGGTTAAAGTATCGTGTCTGGGTCTGTTTTCTATATATGTTGGGCCTGAATTAACAGTGTGGGATCCGTGTGATTTCAGGGCCTAGTCAACAACGAGCTGAGCCGAGTCGGAGATTCCGGGATTAGTGGATCGACAAGGTGAGTACCCGGGCCTTTTCCCAAACGAGCGCTCCATTTTCTGAGCCGTGTTATGCTATTTGTGTATATTGTGAGATACTGTGTATGAGACAAGGACGCGGGCGTCAGGTATGATTCTATTCTTACATATGTGATATATGTGCATGAGATGAGATCCAGTCCAGTGGTCCGTGATGAGTTCCATACGGACGGTGATTCACGATGAGTGATCGTGCTGGTTGACTGTCCCTAACAGTCCTTGGGGCGTGTATACACGGCAGGGCCTGTAGCCGGTTGGCGCCCGTGCTACAGGGTTTTAGCTAACCACCGGTGCGCACAGTCGTTAGCCGGGGAAGTGTCCCCTCAGTGATACTGTGTGCAGGGCTTCGGATCTCATGTTGTGTGTTCATACCTGCATTATGATGTTGATTGCCAGGGATAGAGATGATTGTGCATGTACGTGTTATATATATGTGTGTTATGTGTTACTGTGCATAGTCTAACCCGCACGTACTCACGAGCTTCCGAGCTTACGTGTTCGAGTCTACCATGTTCAGGGGATCAGAGAAGGGACGGGTAGCTGGGTTTGCTGATCAGGGACTTGCTGTCACTTGAGGATTGTGGTATCTGCCTTTGCTAGTGGTCATGCTAGAATTGGCTGTAATTGTACCTTTTTGTGTTAAAGATGTTTAAGTGAAAGTTTTAAATTATCAGTGGTCTGTATTATCCCATGACATGTGTGTTATGGATTTCTTGCGTTATTGCCACATATGTATTGTGTTGATGTGGCATTTGTGTGATCGGGAGGGGTGTGACATGATGGTATCAGAGCTTGTGGTTTGAAGTCTGAGTATCATTAATGGATGCTTAACTTAAACCTTGTTTCGATCCGTGGGGGATCATTTTTGCGATTCATACTAGCGGATTATCTAACCTAGCTTATTGTATAACGCTGGGTGCTTGGGTTGTTAATTTAATTGTTTCGGTTTGTGCAGATCTATATGGCAGACCAGGAAGAGGGATCCAGCGCGGGTAAGCCGGTTGGTGACGAGTACATTCGCAGGTCAGAGCTATTAGAGGTTTTGACAGAGATTTATAGGCAGCAGCATGAACAGGGCCAGGGTATGGGACCGGTCGTGCAGCCTACGAGGACGGAGTCTGGGACAGGTGCTTCTTCGTCTACACAGAGGGGCGGATCCATTAAGCATTATATGACAGGAGCCCCACCTGAGTTCAGGGGCGGTGGTGAGCCAGGGATGGCTATGGCATGGGAGTGCGAGATAGAGGCTGCATTCCGAGTCGTGCACGTGGATCCAAGAGATATGGTGGGATATGTAACCTATCAGCTAAGAGGAGGGGCTTCCCAGTGGTGGAAGTCTATAGAGTCAGCGATGACGTCTTCTGCAGCTTACGCGATGACGTGGGACCAGTTCCGAGCTGTGTTCGAGCTGTAGTATATTCCGAGAGACGAGAGGCGAGAGATGGAGCGTCAGTTCTTACATCTACAGCAGGGTGAGATGACGATGCAACAGTACGTGGACCGATTTAATGAGTACTCCCAGTTTGCGACTCAACATATCGACACAGAACAGCGAAAGGCCGATATGTTCATTGATGGACTGCGAGAAGATATTAGAGAGTTCGTGGGACTGCACGAGAATCCTACATTTGCCAGAGCGTTAGAGATGGCTCGTATTAGGGAACGGGAGATAGCCAAGCAGAGAGAGGAGCCATTTTCTCAGCGTCGACGTGCGAGGATTCCTGAGCAGTCCTCGAGAGATCGAATGCATTCTAGAGATGATTCTAGGGAGCGACGTTTGGGCCAGAGTTCGAGGGACATACGAGACAGGGACAAAGACAGTGACAGGGAGCGGAGGTCGAGTGGACTGGAATGGAGCCAGCGGTCAGATAGTCAAAGTCAGAGGCAGAGTTCACGGCAGAGCAAGAGGAGTGTGGTTCAGAGGCCTCGAGAGGGAGACGATAGGGGAGACAGTTCAGCTGGAGATTGGGAATGCCCGAGATTCCATCGTCGCCATAGTGGGCCGTGTGTGCCCAGGTGTTATCGATGCGGCCAGTAGGGGCATGCTGCCGCCACGCGTATTGTTCCAGAGTCATTATGCTTCCGTTGTGGGAGGCCGGGGCACAAAGTGAGGGATTGTCGGGAGTCAGGACCAGCAGTGTAGGGGGTCAGTTCTAGTGGGGCCAGAGTAGAGTCGTCGTCATCCAATCGTCACGATATTAGGGTGTGGGGTCGGGTCTTTCAGGCGACTACAGAGGAAGCTCGGGATGCTGCTAATATAGTCTCGGGTATGTATAACTAAACTTGCTTTGTGAGTGTTCGTGGTGAGGCGGGCCGTTAATGTATGTGTCTGTTGCGTGCAACTGCCTTGTGTGTGTTTGTGATTATGGGACATAGTGACAGAGGGATGGGGTTGTCGTATATGGGATTGTCATGTCTAAGTTTATATGTGGTTTTGTGTCAAGATCATAATCACTACCAAAGATTAACCGGTTTGAATCAAGCAGAGTATAAAACCAATAACCTTGTATTGAATCAAAGTCTAATTAAGAAGTTTGCGGAATAACACTTAATTTTAAGAAAAGCTTTCAAAAACAAATAACACATAAATATAATCAACAATCAAATCTTTTGTATTGCCAAACTCAATGATTACAAGCACCTCTAATCTGTTTTATTAGACGAAGAACACAGATTGTTCTTAGGGTTTTACAACCTTAGAGGCTTATGAAAACTTAATCAGAATAACAATACAACTGAATCAAAACTTGTACGTGCAGACTTACAATAGAAAAACCTATTTTATGTATATATAATGCCTTCTGATTTGTTTCCTTGAGAAACTCTGATTTCTCTGGTAGCAGATATGCTTGAATCTTCGAATATATATCTTTTCGTGAATTTCAGCACATTCTGTTTATTGAGCTATTGAGCAGCTTGAACTTGAACGCTGGCAGCTTGAACTTTTGAACTAGCAGCTCGAACTTTCTCAACTAACAGCTTGAACTTTGTAATTACACAGAAAATCTACTAACAATTTGAGAAATCTAACTAACAGCTTGACATACTTAGAATATTTCCCAACAATCTCCCCCTAACTTAAATTCTTTACACAAGACTTTAAGTTTCTATACAAAATAAGGAAATACAACAAAGTAAAACTGTTATCTACAAACTAAGGCATCCAAAAACTTACAGTTGTGAAAGTTTCTGCTTAATTGCCTTCAAAAATTCTCTTTTCATTTCTTCTTTATCACAGTATATCTTCACTGAGCTTATTTGCAGTAACCATGCTCTTGGAAGATCAAAGAATTCAAAATTGAAGAACATGCTGGATCCATTTGCAAATTTGAGTCTATATGTCTTTGATTTCACTTATAGATCAACATGTACAATCTTCATATCCTTGGCATCTTCTATATCTATTCTGACAGATTATGGATCAAAAATGCTCTTTAGTTCCTTTACACTTTGCTTGACCCAGAGAAGTGGAGACCTAGATTGACTAACTGTTCCAATATGATGCATTTGAGTTAACTCTTCTCTGGTCATCTTCTGAACAAGGTGAACTATGCTTTTGTATTCTTCCTCAGGACCAGCTTCTCTTTTGACTCCAAAATGATATCTTAAATCAATGTCATCCATTGACTTAGCATACCAGTAGGTAATTTGAGGCTTGGGGAATTCATGCTGATCGAGGGTCTTTTTGATTTCCATCACCTTTTGAAGCTGATGCTCAAACAACACCCTTTTTACCTGATCAAGCTTTGCTTGTTGAATAGCGTCTGATTGGGGATCATTAGCAACAACTTGAACAGGAGGAGAAGGATCACTGACACCAGTTTGAACTGGTTCTTGTTGGCTTTGGACTTGTTGGGAGACTTTGGCAGCTTTCTGTGTCTTCATCTCTTTGTCATGTATATCTTGCAGCTTTTCTGTTGGCTATGACTGAGCCATTATTCTTGGAATTCCAACTGATGAAGAGAAATTGATCAAAACTTTTCTGTGCTCTGCCTTTGAATGCCCTGTTGGCATTTTCCTTTTCTTTTGATTCTCCTTGACCACAAACCCTCTTAGGTAATCACCTAAGGTTTCATCATCTTTCATTGGAGCATGGGTTTGCTGGTTCAAGAGATCATCATGTTCCTCTGTTAATTTTCTTGCAAGTTCAGCATCATGAGCAACCTAGGCTTCTTTAGAAGAAAATTTAATCTTTGGAGATTCGATAAGTATGCCCTTGCCCTTATCTCTGGATGCAGATGATGTAGATTGGACTGTACTGACAGGAGCCTGATTTCCTTCTCTGATAACAACCCCAGTTGTTCTGATTGGAGCAGCTTGAGTTTCTAGGCTAACAGCTTGAGTAGCTGTTGGGACTGTTAGCCTAGAATCTGGGACTGTTGGAGTAGGATCTGAAGCTGTTTGGACTGAGATAGGGATCTCCTGATTCTCCTCCTTTTTGGATGCATTGGTTTGGCCAGGAGGACCTACAACCTTTGCCATTAGGGTTCGAATCATCTTCTCAAGTTGAATGATCTTATTTCCACAGAGGGTGAACCCTTGATGAAAATAATCCATCCTCTGATTTTGAGCTGCTACTGTCTGTTGGAGTGCTATGATTTGTGCCCCCTGTGTAGCAATAAGGGACTGATAATGCTCCAATACTGCTACAACAGGTTTCAGCTGAGGATCCAACAATATCATTAGTTGCATACTAGCCTCAAGATTAGCAAATGAGAGTGGTGCTTGTGATCTATCACTAGCAGGAATTCCAGAAGTAGAAACCTCTGGGCCCCTCTGTTCATGGTACTAGGGACTTCCAGAAGGTGCTTGCACACCCTCTATTGCCATGGGTGTGGTCTTATTATGTTGACACTGTCCTGTGCCTCTTGTGCATAGACATCGGTAGTGTCAGCCACAGAACCCATATGAACATCCTCTGTTGGGATGGCCACCTCCAAATTGAGGTTGGGAGTGTCCTCAGTGGGTGCCCTTTGGATATTCTGTGCAGAAGTGTCCTCCTGCACAGGGATATTTGGCTCTGGTATTAGGGCTGAGGAGGAAGGAGCTCATGAAACCCTTTGTCTTTTATATTGTATGAGTGAGGATGTGGGTTTGATAAAAGGAGCAGATTGAGTATTTGTATCATGAGGAGTGGGTTGGGGTCCTGGGAGTGAAGCAGTGATGGAAGGCTGAGCCTGCTCAGGACCTTCTCCTCTGTTTATTGGATTGATGCCCAGCATTGCAGAGGGCAATGGGACATCTATATTCAAAAAATTGGCACTAGGTTTTAAAAGTCTTTTTATTGATGGTAAAGAGTGCCTATGGGAAACATGTATCCTTTTATGTACATTGAAATTATTGCAAGTGCTTGCAATTATTTCAGCAAAAAATCGAGGATACATAAAAAATTCCCATTCTTTAGGGCATGATGCCTTAACATCCCCTGAAAAATCATGTTAGAAAAATTGAACTGTTGGCCCGTTGATAAACACACTAAGGCAGTGGCTATATTAGAAGAAAATTCTGACCAACCAGTTCTTTTAGGGCTTATGCACTGTTGTATAATATGCACAAGGTATTTCCACTTAGGGGCAAAATGTGCTTTAAAGAAAGTGAAAGAATCAGCAGGGCCCCTATACCCTATAGCAAAAAGGCCTTCGTGTAAGGCAGTAAGGGATAGATCGGAAATACCTGTGGCATCTTGAAGATGCAAGTGTTGGCGGATGATGTCCTCAGTGATAGTGACAGTGTTGCCATCGATTTTGGATGTCAAAGAAGTGACTCCGTTGATGGTTTTGAAAGAGGCATATTTCCAGAACTGTTCTGTATGGGATATGTAGATGGTGGGATTAATAGTGAGGGCATGATGGATATGGGAACTTCGAAGGAAGTCCATCATGTCGTCGAATGGTTGAAGGTCGGTGTGTTTGAGAGAATAAGGGAGACAGTTGTGTTCTTTGACAAACTCCATGGACGATCAAACGGTGATTTAGGGTTTTAGAGAAGTGTGTGTGAATCGCTCAAAGAGAAAAGGAAGGTCGTGGAAGATATTTTTGCAACTGGTAGTTACAATTGAACGAAACTGGGACCTTTAAAGGTTTGGGGTTTCGAAAATATATAATCCTGCGCACACACTTATAAGAATTTACCGAAATACCCTGCACACTTTGACAGATCAAGTGAAACAACTAACAGTCCGAGTGAAATGAACTAGCAGCTTGAGAAAAGACTCAAGCTGTTAGTTGAAAAGTAAGCATATTCTAATGAAACAGTGTCTCCCCCTTAATCAAGCATAGGAAATAAATATATTTTTCATAAAATAAGAGAAAATGATGAAAAACAAATTAATCCATATTAACCATGCCAATATTTGATACTATGAAGGTGAACCTTCCTACATCAAATGGTTTTGTAAATAGATCAGCTAACTGATAATCTGTATGAATTTTGGTAACTTGGATTAATTTCTTCTCATTACAATCTCTTATAAAATGAAATCTTATGTCTATATGATTGGTTTTAGGAAATTTCACTGGATTATGTACAATGCTTATGGCACTTGAGTTATCAATGTAAATAGGAGTAGATAAGAAGTTCATACCATAGTCTCTCAGTTGATTCTGAATCCACATCACTTGGGAACAGCAGCTGGCAGCTGCTACATACTCTGCTTCAGTAGATGAGGTGGAGACAGTTGTTTGCTTTTTGCACTGCCAAGAGACCAGTCTTGCTCCCAGATCTTGACATCCACCAGTGGTGGACTTTCTGTCAATGTTGCATCCTCCATAGTCACTGTCAGAATAGGCTGTTAGTTCAAGAGGAGAGTCTTTAGGATACCATAGGCCCAAATGTGGTTGGCCTTTGAGATATCTAAAGATTCTCTTAACAGCAAACATGTGTGAGTCCTTTGGAGCACATTGAAACCTGACACAAACACAAACAGCAAACATTATATCAGGTTTAGAAGATGTGAGGTACATAAGGGAACCTATCAAGGATCTGCATAGGTGAATGTCCACATCTACTCCATCTTTGTCTGCATCAAGCTGCTTGTGAGTGTCCATTGGAGTACTAGCAACTTTGGTACCTTTGTAACCAAACTTTTCCAGAATGTCCTTAACATATTTAGATTGGCTTATAAAAAGTCCTGTGGGCTTCTGCTTGACCTGCAATCCTAGAAAGAAGGTGAGTTCTCCCATTGAACTCATTTGAAACTTGTTGTGCATCAACGCCTCAAACTCTTTGCACAGATTATCATTTGTGGACCCAAAAATGATATCATCCACATAGATCTGAATAAGCAGAATCTCAGATTTGATGGACTTTGTGAATAATGTTTTGTCCAGAGTACCTCTCTTGAATCCATTTTGTAGAAGGTATGATGACAGAGTGTCATACCATGCTCTTGGGGCTTGGTGGAGTCCATAGAGGGCTTTGTCTAATTTGTAGACTCTGTCTAGATACTTGTAGTCCTCAAATCTAGGGGGTTGACACACATAAACCTTTTCTTCAATTGTACCATACAGGAATGTAGACTTCACATCCATTTGGTATACTTTAAACCCTTTGAAGCTTGCATAGGCTAGGAACAGTCTGATGGTTTTCATTCTTGCTACTGGAGCAAAGACATCATCATAATCTATGCCTTCTTCTTGAGTGTATCCTTGTGCTACCAGTCATGCTTTGTTCTTGATTACTATCCCTCTCTCATCCTTCTTGTTTCTAAACACCCATCTTGTACCAATTGTTCTCTTTCCTTTAAGAAGATCAACTAGAGTCCATACATTCTGAATCTTGAATTGCAGTAGTTCTTCCTGCATTGCCTCAATCCATGATGGATCTTTCAAAGCCTCAGATGCCTTCTTAGGTTCTAATTGTGACAGAAACATGCATGTTCAAAGGCAGCTAGACTGAATTCAGGAACTGCTGATTCAGCATCAGTAGACTTCTTGTGAACCATAGTCCTTGTCTGTACAGGAGTGCATGGATCACCCATTATCTGATTGAGAGGGTGATACTTGTGAACTCTGAGTGTTGGCTCTCTGTCTGTCTGAAATGAGGTTCCTAGATTTGTATCATCTCCTTCAGGACCACTTGATGGTTCAGCTTCAGGAACAGCTTCACCAGAAGATGGGACTGTTTCCCTATGTGATGGAGCTGTTTCCTCAGGGCTTGGGATTGGCACTTCATAATTTAGATTTGAATCATGTTGGGCATCCAGTACCCCTGGTGGGTCACAAGATAGAAGTGGTAGAACAGTGTACTTATCCCATTGACCAGAATCTTCAACAGTCTGAAACTTTGTGCCAACAGCTTGAACATTTGTGTTACCAGCATGAGAATTTGTGTTGGCAGCTTCAACCCTGTTTTCATCAGTTTCTGCATTATACTCAACAAAGCTCAGAGAATTAGTTAGTGAATATAAATCAAACAACCAATTAGGACCAGTGCCTTTGACATTTTCAGTATTTTCATTAAACTCAACATTGGCACTTTCTTCAATGGTTTTAGACACACTGTTATATACCCTATAGGCTTTGCTTTGAGTAGAGTATCCTACAAAGAAACCGTCTTCAGCCTTACTTTCAAACTTTCCTAAGTGAGTCTTAGTGTGAAGAATAGTGCATGAACATCCAAAAGACTTTAGAAAGGCTATTAAGGGGACTTTATGATGGAATAACTCATATGGAGTTTTCTCTTGTGATTGAACAACTTGAACCCTATTTAGAATATAACAAGCTGTATTGACTGCCTCTGCCCAAAAGGTCATTGGCAGTTTTGAATCTGCTAGCATGGTTCTAGCCGCCTCAATTAAAGTTCTGTTCTTTCTTTCAGCTACACCATTTTGCTGTGGTGTTCTTGGTGCACTATATTGCCTTGCAATACCTTTAGACTCACAGAAACTGTTTAGGATATGATTTTTAAACTCAGTTCCATTGTCTGACCTGATCACCTTAACTTTTAAGTTGGATTGGTTTTCTATCTTAAGGATAAATGATTTAACTAGCTCAGCAGTTTCATCTTTAGTCCTAAGAAAGTATACCCATGTAAATCTGGTGAAATCGTCAACAATGACTAAACAGTAAGCTCTTTTATTCAAACTCAAAACAGATGTTGGACCAAAGAGGTCCATATGAATAAGGTGAAGAGCAGACGAGATTGATTTACTTCTTTGGCCTTATGAGAAGTTTTGTTTTGCTTGCCTTTAAGGCATGCTACACAATGATCATCACAGATGAACTCCTTTTGTGGTAAACCTCTTACCAAATTCTTTTTGACTAAAACATTCGTAGATTTAAAGTTCATGTGACACATCCTTCTGTGCCAAAGAGCAGACTCATTAGATGATGCATTGGATATCAATCAGCTTAAAGTACTTGATTTGGATAAAAGATCTGTGTCCAAACAGTAGACATTGTCCTTTCTTGGTGTTCTAAGTAAAACAAGATTTTCAGGTATTTTAAAATTTTTTCAAAGGACAATGCACTCAGAATCTGTGAATACAACTATATTTTGTTTATCACAGATTTGAGACTCACTTAATAAATTGTACTTCAGCTGTTCAACATACAAAACATTATTGAAAAGCATATTGCCTGCTTTGACAATACCTTTACCTGTGACCTTACCTCCCTTGGAATTTCCTCCAAATGCAACAAACCCTCCTTCAAAGCCTTTGAAATTTGACAAGCACTCAGAATTGCCTGTCATGTGCCTAGAGCATCCACTGTCCAAATGCCATTGTGTTTTATATTGTGACCTGTGAGTGCCCTGCACAAATAAAAGCTTAGTTAGTAGTGGAGTAAACCCAAACCAAGTTGGTTTTGGGTTGTCCTTGTGCATTGACATAACTAAACACTGTTTGTGACTTTTTATACTTAGTGAGATCCACTGGTGGATTCTGTGAAGAATATTTAGTTATGACATGAGGTATCCAGGTGTTCTTTCCAACCTTTGTATTAACAGTCTCAGATGATCCATTACCAGTTCCAGTTTTAAGCTTAGCAGTTTGAACTGGGTTTTTAGTGCTAACAGCTTCAGAGTTTGCACTACCAGTTTCAACTTTATGCCTGACAGTTTCAACATTTGTATCAATAGTTTGATCTGAGTTTTTGCCCTTAACACACCGTATTTGTTTAAAAGTTGATTTGGGTTTTGCCAAAACTTGTTTTTGGTGTGTAGACTGTCTTTTGTTGACTTTTAAGAACCTGTGATCAACTGTCTTCTTTGGAAATGGTGCAACAGGTGGTTTGGCCTTTGAATTTTTTGTGTTTTGAGCAAATGCCTCACAGTCTGTTTTGCAACAGATGGTTTATACAAGCAATGCCTGGCCAAATGGTTTTTCCTGCCACAATGGAAACATCTTTTGACTGTTTTTATTGGAGAACCAGTTTTGTTGGACCATAACTGGTTCTTGTTCCTTTGATTTTCCATTACCTGCTGTTGTTTAGGAAACTTTTGAACACCATGCTTATGGCATGTGCAAATTGGAACAGTCTTACCCCTTTTATTACTTTTTGAGGATGATGCAGTGTTACAGTTAGAAGGTACAGAAACATGTGGAGCAACATGGCATACACTCATCTTCTCTTTTCCTTTCTTACTGGGGTAGAGGTTTCTATAGGTGCACTCATTGTTTTGTGTTCTCTCTCAACCTCTTTGCACTCACAGCCTTCAATTGGAATCAGTTCTTCTTTAGATTCAGGACTGTTTTCAAGGATAGGATCTACAGTTGTCATTGACTCATCTAATGGTTCATTAACAAGCCTATCAGCAACTTCACTCATGGGATGAATGTATTTGTTGTTGTATGGGGGTGGAGTGGCTTTGTATCCTATGCCTTCTTTGGGATTGAGCTGAGATTTTACCCTATCTTTAAATTGAACTTCCATTAGGTGTTTTAGCTTTTGATTTGCCAATTTGAAGTTTCCTAAATCTATATTGACAGATTCTATTTTCTTGTTAGCTTCTAACACCTTCTGTTCAGCCTCATCTAATTTCTTATTTAAAGACTCTATTTTCTAATTCAGATCCTTTTTCTCCCACTCATGATATGTTCTATCATGTCCCATTTGAATCTCATTATCTTTATCGTCATTGATCTGTTTTTCAAGATCTTCTATGGCCTGCATGTACTCATATCTCCTTTCTTCCATCTTAGCTAGAGTTTTGCACATGCTCTCATTATGATCTCTGTACTTTTTAACCATATTTTTGCATGTTTGAGAGCAAAGTTTAGCATTTACCTCAGATGGTAGTTCAGTGGAAGTGACATTAGATGTTTCTGCCATGAGAGCTTGATTTTGAAACTCATCTTCTGTCTGATCACTCCAGTCAAACACATTGTCTTCTTGGGAGACAAGTTCTTGTGATGATGAAGCGTGATTAGTTTGCTGGAGTCTTGGTGGCTGTTGACCTTGATATCTGCATTCTCTGGCAAAGTGTCCAAGCTTGTGGCATTTAAAGCATTCAACTTTTGATTTATCAAATGCTGGTTTGCCTTCTGGTCTGGCTTGGAAGTTTGATCTGCCAGTTCGTTTCAGAAACCTTTTAGCCCTCATAGTCAACATTGCATGCTGCCATTTCAAGTCCATCTCTTCTAGATCATCTGGATCGATTTGTTCTAAATCTTCAGCATTTAGAGCAAATAGTCCATCATTGGCAACAAAAGCTTCATAATGAACTTCAGTAGAATTACCATCAGCACCTGAAAAGGAATCACAACAGTTAGATTTATCAGTTGATGCTGATGACAGCAGAGCAATGTTATGATTGTATGAAAAGGATTTCTTTTTATTTTCAGTCTCAGTTTCAAACACTCTCAGACTGTTGTAAAGGTCATCCAACTCTATTTCATCAAGAGTATCTTTTGTTCTCCATTGGGCAGCATAGGCTTTCCACTCTTCACCAAGAGATCTAAGGAATTTTCTGTTTACTTCATCTTGATCCAAGCTGACTTTGGCACTCTCCGATTCACCTATTAGTTTATTAAACCTGTCAAAGATTTGAGTAAGGTTTTCATTCTTGCCACCAGAAAAGTTTCATACTGCTGTTTCAGAAGATCTTTTTGATTTCTTTTGGTGCTAGCATTGCCAGCAAATCTTTTCTCTAAGGCAATCCAAAGAGAATGAGCAGTATAAAACTTTTTAAACTGGTGGTGATAAGCATTAGGAATGGCTATTTGTAAAAGTGTAAGAGCTTTCACTTCATTCATTCTAGCATTTCTTCCAAGTTCAGTCTTTGGAGGTGTTTTTATAGGCTTGCCCTCAGCATCAAGTTCAGGATCAACTACAGGAGGAAATTCAACAGCTTCCCATATGACATAATCAATAAATAGAATGTGCTGTTGAATCCTGAGTTTCCACATCTCGAACTCAGTGGGTTTGAGCATAGGCACTTTGAGTCCTTGCCCAGATCCACTACTGCTGTTATCAAATTCCATTGCAGAAAATTAAAATTTTAAAAGAAAACTTCTGACTTTGAAAACAAAGAAAGACCTGTGGCTCTGATACCACTTGTCAAGATCAAAATCACTACCTAAGATTAACTGGTTTGAATCAATCAGAGTATATAACGAATAACCTTGTATTGAATCAAAGTCCAATTAAGAAGTTTGCGAAATAACACTTAACTGTTTTAAGAAAAGCTTTCAAACACAAATAACACATAAATATAACCAACAATCAAATCTTTTGTATTGCCAAACTCAATGTTTACAATCACCTCTAATCTGTTTGATTAGACGAAGAACACAGATTGTTCTTAGGGTTTTACAACCTTAGAGGCTTATGAAAACTTAATCAGAAAAAGCAATACAACTGAGTCAAAACTTGTACGTGCAGACTTACAATAGAAAAACCTATTCTATGTATATATAATGTCTTATGATTTGTTTCCTTGAGAACCTCTGATTTCTCTGGTAGCAGATATGCTTGAATCTTCGAATATATATCTTTTCCTGAATTTCAGCACTTTCTGTTTATTGAGCTATTGAGCAGCTTGAACTTGAACGCTGGCAGCTTGAACTTTTGAACTAGCAACTCGAACTTTCTTAACTAACAGCTTGAACTTTGTAATTACACAGAAAATCTACTAACAATTTAAGAAATCTAACTAACAGCTTGACATACTTAGAATATTTCACAACATTTTGATGTAGTAAAGTGGGATATATCGTGGTAAGCTGGGTTATTGGGGTTTCAGAGTTGGGAATCGTGTCATGTTAGTGGATCGATCCTGTCGAGTCATGTGAAGCATTCGGGTAATGAATGTGAATGCGTTGTGATGTGCTAGTGGATTGATCCTATTGATAATGGATTATCATATTGATAGTGGATTTAAATTCTGGTGCGTGTCTACTAATGTCTTTGAGTTTGTGTTTAGCAATTCAAGGGAGACGTCTTTATGTGTTGTTATAAGTGAATTTAAACATCTAGTGTCTTAGTGGATGAACCGTGTAGAGTGATACAAGGATGCAATGAGAAGTGAAGACTGATGAATTGAGATTGTATGTGTGAACTAAGTCGCTTATGAAGTGACGCCACGAGAAGACTTTGCGAGTAGCGGATTTAACTTGATACTAGGGGATTCTAACATGCGATCTGCAGATTGACATATATCAGTGATGATTGTGACATTCAGAGTCCAAATACTAATTCATTAAATTGTTGACAATTATATCGAGATCTATGAGTTAATGTTTCGAGGATTTGACATAGAGATGCGTATTTGCGAATGGGCTTGCGATAGATTCCGGGGGCGGAATCTCTTTAAGATGGGAGGATTTGTAACATCCCGTTTTCAGAATTATTGCGTGTAATTATTCTAGTGGATGTTTAAATAATTATAATTGTGTTGGTCGAGTGATAGCCCGAGTAGTGGATTGATACATGTCGGGGTTGTGAATTACGTGTCATCGGGTTATGATATTAGTGGATTAATTGTGTTCATGGGTTCGTGGATTTAAATGGGTTAAGTGGATTTTAATTGTGAAAAAGTGATATCGGGTCCGAGTTATTGGGTCAAAACCCGCCTAAAAAGGGAAAATATATATACGTGTCTCCTTTTTCCTTATTTAGAAACGTTCGTGTGTATGTGTGTGAAGTGTAAATCGTGTGTGAAGTGTAAATCGTGTGTGTGTGTGGTGTGAGCAGCGAGAAAGCCTTCTAATTCGAGATTTGATTGCTAAAATCGAGTTCATCTCCATCATCTTCATCGTGTGGTGTTCTTGCGGTAAGAATCCATGAATTGAACCTCTAATCTCGTGTTATATGTTGTGGGAAGGTGGAAAACTGATTGAGAGTTGTAAGGGTATGGTCATATGTGGTTTTGAGGTGTTTTGCAAGCTGGAAAATGAAGTTATGGAGCTTTAAACCTACTGGACCGATCTGAACAGCGAACAGGGATGAAGGCCAAGCGCAGGGAGCGTGGTCATGACCTGGGAGTCGTGGTCGCGACGCGAGCAAGATGGGCGCGGGCGCGTTCAGGGCTGACCAGTCCAGGTTGGTTTGGGGTCTCGGGTTGGGTTCGTGGGGATGGTTGGGTTAGGTTTTGGGATACCGTTGGGGATGTTTTTGGGTCAGCTTTTGGCTGTATTTTGGGATTCCGGTGGAATTAATTGTTGGGTTTGGTTCGGTTAAAGTATCGTGTCTGGGTCTAATTTCTATATATGTTGGGCCTGAATTAATAGTGTGGGATCCGTGTGATTTCATGGACCAGTCAACAACGAGCTGAGCCGAGTCAAAGATTCCGGGATTAGTGGATCGACTAGGTGAGTACTCGAGCCTTTTCCCAAACGAGCGCTCCATTTTCTGAGTCGTGTTATGCTACCTGTGTATATTGTGAGATACTGTGTATGAGACAGGACGCGAGCGTCAGGTATGATTCTATTCTTACATATGTGATATATGTGCATGAGATGAGATCCAGTCCAGGGGTCCGTGATGAGTTCCATACGGTCGGTGATTCGCGATGAGTTATCGCGCGGTTGATTGTCCCTAACAGTCCTTGGGGCGTGTATACATGGCAGGGCCTGTAGCCGGTTTGCGCCCGTGTTACAGGGTTTTAGCTAACCACCGGTGCGGACGGTCGTTAGCCGGGGAAGTGTCCCCTCAGTGATACTATGTGCAGGGCTTCAGAACTCATGTTGTGTGTTCATACATGCATTATGATGTTGATTGCCATGGATAGAGATAGAGATGATTATGTGTGTACGTGCTATGTGTATGTGTGTTATGCGTTACTGTGCATAGTCTAACCCTCGCGTATCCACGAGCTTCCGTGCTTACGTATTCGAGTCTACCATGTTCAGGTGATCAGAGAAGGGACCGGTAGCTGGGTTTGCTGATCAGGGACTTGCTGTCACTTGAGGACTGTGGTATCTACCTCTGCTAGTGCTCATGTTAGTATTGGCTGTAATTGTACCTTTTGAGAAGTTTTAAATCAGTGGATTATGTGTTAAAGATGTTTAAGTGAAAGTTTTAAATTATCAGTTGTCGATATTATCCCATGACATGTGTGTTAGGATTTCCTGCGTTATTGCCGCATATGATATTGTGTTGACGCGACATTTGTGTGATCGGGAGGGGTGTTACAACGACCAACTAACAGTATCATTTGTCTTGCTTCTTGAATCTATATCAGCTTTCCGATTTCACACTTCGATCCTGGTTCAGTTGTGTTTTGTTTGAAAAGTATTTATATTTGTTTGTTTTTATATTTATTTGTATAATTAATATTTTAGATCCCGCAACAATGCGCGGGGTTCAATATCTTGTATATATACAATTATCAAATCATATATACCAAGGGCATTATGCCATTTAGTTTTTCCTTTTTCTTTTTTAATTTAAAATTATCATAATATACCATTATCTTAGTGTTATATTTTATTTAGCCATTTTATTTTAATAAATTTTTATTTAGTCTTTTTTTTAACATTTATTATTACGACACCTTCTTATACACTTAAAATTATGATTTTAAGTATACTTATGTTTAGTTGTCTTTTGAAACTATTATGTTATGTTTAATTGTAAGAAAAATACTACTATTCAAATGCACAATACAAAATTGTAATGAATTTGTTTTATAATTAAATGTAACTATTTAATATTTAGATTTTTTATTAAATATGATCATGTATAACATTGAACATTACTATTATTACAACATTTTTCTTAAACACTTAAAAATGATGGTTTTAATTATACTTATGTTTGGAGTTGTCTTTTATTTAGCCCTTTTATTTTAATAAATTTTTGTTTAGTATTCTTTTAACATTTATTATTACAACATTTTCTTATACACTTAAAATCATGATTTTAATTATACTTATGTTTGGAGTTGTCTTTTAAAACTATTATGTTATGTTTAATTGTATGAAAAATACTATTATTCGAATGCACAACACAAAATTCTAATGAAATTGTTTTATAATTAAATGTAACTATTTAATATTTAGATTTTTTTATTAAATATGATCATGTATAACATTGAACA
The DNA here is from genome assembly GCA_020465985.1 of Centrapalus pauciflorus. Classification (NCBI taxonomy): domain Eukaryota; kingdom Viridiplantae; phylum Streptophyta; class Magnoliopsida; order Asterales; family Asteraceae; genus Centrapalus; species Centrapalus pauciflorus. Next base: position 81,847 of record JAANYP010009165.1, on the reverse strand, counting down.
TTACTATTATTACAACATTTTCTTAAACACTTAAAATGATGATTTTAATTATACTTATGTTTGGAGTTGTATTTTGAAACAATTATGTTATGTTTAATTGTATAAGAAATACTTTATTATTCAAATTCACAATACAAAATTCTAATTAAATTGTTTTATAACTAAAATGTAACCATTTAATGTTTAGATTTTTTTGTTAAATATGGTCATGTATAAAATTGAACATTACTATTATAACATTGACAAACCCTTATCGATGTATTAGAGACATTACGGTTATAAATTTATTGATTTGATCGTAAAGCCAACAAATTAAATTGACGATTAAACCTAATCAATGTCAATTTTTCAAATTATGGTTATTAATAATTAATTAATTAATTCTGGTTCAGAACCAGTTTAATAAGACATTGTTTGTAATTTTAACACTGCAAAATCTAAAACCGATGATAGAACCTAACTAAAAGTATCATTTGTATTGTTTGTTGAATCTATATCAGCTTCTCGATTTCACTTTTCGATCCTGGTTCAGTTGTGTTTCGTTATTTGAATTGTCTGCAAAGTATTTTTATTCATTTGTTTTTATATTTATTTTTGTAATTAATAACCCCGCAGCAATGCGAAGGTGTTCAATAACTCGTATATATACATTTATCAAATGGGATCATCCAACCACCTTTTTTTTCTTTTGTTAATTTTAAATTTAATTTTTTCATAACACACCCTTATCTTAGTGTTATCTTTTATCTAGCCATTTTATTTTAATAATTTTCGTTTAGTGCTTTTTTAACATTTATTATTACAACATTTTCTTACACACTTAAAAATATGATTTTAATTATACTTATGTTTGGAGTTGTCTTTTGAAACTATTATGTTATGTTTAATTGTATGAAAAAGATTTTATCATTCAAATGCACGACACAAATTCTAATGCAATTGTTTTACAATTAAAATGTAACCATTTAATATTTAGATTGTTTTATTAAATATGATCATGTATAACATTGAACATTACTATTATAACGTTGACAAACCCTAATCGATGTAAGATTTTTTATTAAATATGATCAAGTATTACATTGAACATTACTATTATAACGTTGACAAACCCTAATCTATGTATTAGATACATTACCGTTATAAATTTATTTGATTTGATTGTAAACCAACAAATTAAATTGATGTTTAAACCTAATCAATGTCAATTTTTCATATTATGGTTATGAATATTTAATTAGTTAATTTTGGTTCGATCCGATTTAAGGAGATATTTTTTGTAATTTTAACATTGCAAAATCTAGAAACCCAATCATAAAAACAATTAACAGTATCATTTGCCTCGATTCTTGAGATATCAACTTTCCAATTTCACTTTTTGTTTGAATTGTTTGAAATTTTTTTTATTTATTTATTTCTAAATTTGTTTTGTAATTAATATTATCGACACCCGCGCAATCAAATGGTGTAAACCAATGAATCTTTTTCTTTTTTTTTTTTTTAATTTTAAATTTAAAAATTTATATAACACACACTCAAGTGTTATCTTTTATTTAGCCTTTTTATTTAATAAATTTTTGTTTATTTCTCTTTTAACATTTATTATTACAATATTTTCTTACATACTTAAAATTATGATTTTAATTATACTTATATTTGAAGTTGTCTTTTGAAAGTATTATGTTATGTTTAATTGTATAAAAAAGACTTTATTATTCAAAGGCACTATACAAAATTCTAATAAAATTGTATTATAATTAAAATATAATTATTTAATATTGTGTGATATTGAACATTACTATTATAACGTTGACATACTCTAATCGATGTATTAGAGACATTACAGTTATAAATTTATTTGATTTGATCGTAAAACCAACAAATTAAATTGACGATTAAATCTAATCAATGTCAAAATTTTAAATTATGGTTATGAATATTTGATTAATTAATTTTGGTTCCGATTCAATTTAATAAGATATTGTTTGTAATTTTAGCATTGCAAAAACAAAAAAAAACCAATAATAAGAACTGGATAACAGTATTATTTGTCTTGTTTTTTGAATCTATATTAGCTTTCCAGATTTCACTCTTCGATCCTGACTCAGTTATGTTTCGTTGTTTGAAAAGTATTTTTATTTATTTGATTTTATATTTATTTTTGTAATTAATAGTTTACACCCTGCAGCAACGCGCGGGGCGCGGGTTCAATAACTCGTTTATAACAATTAACTGTTAAAATATCTGTTTAATTTTTTTAAAATTTTTAAATTTGTTTTCGTTTTCATCTAGTATTATTTGATTCCATATTTATGAATAATTATCATTTTTCTAATTTAATTGCAGTTAAACACACGATTGTTTTTTTACACGGGTAAATAACCAAAAAGGTATTGCTATATGTACTTAATTTTTACTAATCACACGTCTCCTTACTTACATGATTTTTGTTAATGACGTGAGATTCAATGATTAAAAGTTAAGCTTCTCTCACATTAAGAAGGGGGTGTGCATATATAATTGACCTAACCAAAATAAGTAACAACTTTTGTCATTTTTATCATATATTAATAGTAACATTATTTATTTTCTTATCATTAATAACATTGACTTTTATATTTTTTATCGTTTATAGTAACAACTATTTATTTTTCTATCAATAATAGTAATTGGTGACCTCCAAACCTGTTTAGCAGGTCACCAACAACTTTTCAATTATAAAAAATAGTAACATTTTTTCATATCTTTATTAATAACAGTAACATATCAAATTAAATCTAACTTTTTTATTTTTTAAGTTTTTCTAAGGTTTTAAAAACACCAATAATATAAGCTTTTCTAGAAAAACAAACACCATTAAATCAGAAGTTTGTCTAGATTAATGTTATACAATACTATTATTGTTCATACATACAGGACAATTCATTAATCCTTTATATAATGATTGAGTTCTTTACAAATACATTATTATTTAATGAAACTATAAATTAAATGATGAGAAAACTCCTTTTATTATTTAAAATAATAACCTAAACAACAATTATTATAAGTCCCAATTACCAGTCTAAAGCTAACAAATAGGTTTCTATGCTAATAAATCAACATATCTTAAAGCTAAGTGTCTTTGATACGAATTCGAATGGTTAATTATAATTGGAACTTAAATGGTAATGGACTCCAAGTGTTTTCCTTTGGACTCGAGATGGATGACGAACACTTCAAACTCAAATGGTATTGAATAGAAGAGGAAGACTTTGGACTCGAGCTCCATGTCATTTCAGTTGAGTTCAAGTGAACCACACGAGCTCGTATTTGACAGACGCAAGATCGACTTAAGGATACTTTATTTCAATGCATCTGCTGAAAGAAAAAAAACAACATTCACTTGGCTTGGAGTGAAGAATTGAAGCAATTTCAAGGTTTATCAATCAAGGTGGAGTCGGTCAACAAACTCACTTAGCATATATAAGGCATATGTGATGGAGTTAATCAACTGTGAAGCTGCTCAGAGTTTCTTCAAAGTCAATAATGGTTTTTAGTGCAATACATATCCACTAAATTGAACTAAAAAAATGTACAACTCTATGTAGCATAGATCATACACAACACAATACTCATAGATCATAAGTCCAGAAAAACATGAACAATAACATATGGATGTCACCGGAATCCCATTGTCACAAACCATGGCAGTCTTCATGATTATATTGAGAATTTCCCACGGTTTTAAAGAGTTTCTTTCGATGTCTATCTCTGGCTACATAATCTTCACCAATCTCTCGGAACTCTCATCGCCATTCTCAGCCACCACCACCGCTAGACACCGCCAGTGTTGTCTTACCCCTCTCGTGTCCTTTCTCTCTCTGTTTTTATCTATCTGATATGTATGTGAGCTATTCTATCAATTTGGCTTATAGATCGACCCTCTCATGTTACATTTAGCCTCCTTTGGTTTAATACAAATTCACTAATTAATCTCCCAATATACATGAAGAAGAAGATCATGGGAAAAAGTAAGTGTTGTACAGTCGAAATGGATCTCAATTGATTCGAGCTCGAGTCTAGACTTTTCTTCTGTTGACTTCGGGTTAAACTCCAACATATACACTTTGATCTTCCTCTGATTCTAAAAACCTGAAATCAAAGTTAACAAACAAGTTTATTACAAAAAAAAAAAACACAAACAAATCATATCAAAGACTCATATATATGATACTTTTCCCCAAACTTAACGTTTACGTAACACTCGACATGCATGATCCCCAAAAGAGACCCAGGTAGAGGAGCTTCTCAAACCTCTTTCACAAAGATCTACATATAGAGAGTGATGATCTGACCTCGACATTACCTTTTCCTTTACAAAGCGAATCCAAGTAGTTCTTAAATTAACTTTTCTTGTGCTTGGTGTTGTTGGGAGAACATGTAGTTCTTAATTGTTGTCGTATTGAATTTAGCTTAGATTTGAATTTAACTTTGTACATTAAAGCAATCTTTATTTCGGTTCAACCAAAAAACAATAACCACAGGGCAAGCAAAACTTGATAAGTATATGAGTCGATTCCTTGGAAGCTAAGGATCAAGTGATCAACTTATGATAGTTTCAAGCTGTTTTTCAACATGTGGCAAAAGCATTTTAAAAGCTTTTATTATGCATATCAAACTACAGTGATAGGTTAAAACACAACTTATGTGTATCAACCATTTCATGAAGAAGCATTATGGATGCATTACTAACAACCAGCTTACCTTTCAACACCATAAACTTGAATCCCAACTTTTCAGCAGCTCGATTGAAAATATTCTGCACAACAAGGGATATATATATATATATATATATATATATATATATATAGAATATGGTTCGTGTGAGTACCTAAAAAATGCAGAGTACCGTGAGTACCTGTGAACACACGGGTTTAAGATGTGAACATGCTCCGAAAAAAAGTTTTTTTTTTAAATTTTTTTTCATATTCATTTAGATACAAATAATATAAGCATATTTGTAAAAGAATTACACGCATTCACACTTCGTAGCCTCTTAAAAGTCATGTGAACGTGGAAAAATTCATGTGAACATGCTTAGCTGTGAACATACGTTCACAACAGTGCAGTTCATGTGAACTTGCACGTTTCACATAGTTATAGTGTGTGTTTATGTGTGATTTTTTGCAAGTAGTCTTATATTATTAATTTAAACATGATTGTGAAAAAAATTTTCAAAAAAAATAATTTTAAGCAAGGTACCTCCGGTACTCCGCAAAACTAGTGGTACTCATTTGAACCCAAATCTATATAATATATATATATATAATGCAGATAGTAACTTCATCCTCACGAATTTGTATTCATCTTCTTCTACGTCACGATTTTATCTCCATTTTCTCATGTAAATAATTCTTTGATTTCGCAATAAAGATTCAAGTTCTTTCTCATTCTTTTGATTTGATTACATTGTTTAAACCACAACAAAGTGGTATCAAGAGCCAAGGTTGCGATTCTTGGAGTTCTCGTAAGAGGTGTGTTCCGCCCTTGTTGTTCGAAGTTCGAAGGTACGTTCCAAAACTTTTTGGAATTCGTAGAAAAGGGGTTTCGTTTCTTTTTTCCGCCATTGCTACGTGAGGAAGTGCAGTGATCGACGGTTCTTGAAGAATTGCAGTTTTCTCGCTTTTTTGTTTGTTGGGTTTGTGTGGGGATCGCTCTTCATACGGTTCTTGATCTACACTGGAGACGAAAATTAACGAAGAAAATTAGAGGAGTAAGTGTCGATGTGGTGGTCTTGATTTTCTGCAAATTTCTCTCGCCGGAAAAACGGGTTCGACCGGAGAAGACGACTGGAGACGAGTCTGTTACTGCCTGCACGAATTTGGCCTGTCCTCGAACATGTGCAGAGTTCTCGAACTTAGCTGACCTTGAAGTTAATGCTTTTCTCGAACTTGAGTGGAATCTCGAAGATAGGTCTCCTCGAACCTAAGGAGCCTCGAAGTTAAGGTGCTGCACGAACTTGAGGGAGTTTCGAACTTAAGGTGGTTTCGAACCTATGTGATCCACGAACTTATGTTGATCTCGAACTTAGAGGGTTTCAAACCTAAGGTGGATCTCGAACTTAGAAGGTCTCCAACCTAGGGGGTCACGAACTTGGGTTCCTCGAATTTAAGCAAGACTCAGATTTAGGCTGTTCTCGAACTTGTCTTTACGAATTTGATTGTACGAACAATGACACCCCCTAGGATAATGGTTGAGAAGTTTATGGGCAAAAAAAAAAACTTCAGTTTATGGCGACTTAAGATGAGGGCTCTTCTGAAAAGGGAAAGTATTTGGACTCCGTTAACGGGTAGGCGACCTGAAAACATTGAGGAAGCCGAGTTAAAGGTGCAGGACAAAAAAGCGCATTCCACGCTTTTGTTGTCACTTTCCGATGAAGTACTTTATGAAGTCGTAGATGAAGAAACAACTGAGGGCTTATGGACGAAATTGGAGTCTCTGTATATGACGAAGTCATTGACGAATAAGTTGCTTCTAAAACAACGACTATTTTCATTGAAGATGAAGGAGGATTTGGGGCTTAAAGATCATTTAGTTGAGTTAAATTCGATCTTGATGGATCTTAAGAATGTGGAGGTAAAAATCAAAGACGAAGACGCGGCTTTGAATTTACTCGTGTCGTTGCCGCCATCTTATGAAAACTTCGTGAATTCATTTGTCGTTGGAAGGGATACAATCACACTGAAAGAAGTGAGATCGAGTCTTCACTCATGTGAACTCCGTCATAAAGCCTCAGGGAATGGTCTGTTGTCTCAATCAGTGGGTTTAAATGTGGTTAGAAGTGACGGATACAGTGATCGATCAAGCAAAGAGAAAGGAAAGCAGAGGAGAGGAAGATTAAAATCACAGACGAGGAAACCCGGTAACAAAGATACTTGTCACACTTGTGGTCAAAAGGGCCATTGGAGAAGAGATTGTCCGAAGAATCAGGCAAGCAGTTCTAATGCGAACGTGGCAAAGGAGGATGCAAATTCAGAGACGGATTTTGTGCTTATGGTGTCGTCATGTCATGTGGGAACTTCACAGGAGTGGATTCTGGATTCGGGGTGTTCGTTTCACATGTGTCTGTACAAGGCGTGGTTCTCGACGTATGAAGAGCGGAGTTCTGGAAGTGTTCTAATGGGTAACGATGTTCCATTCAAGGTGGTTGGGATTGGGTCGATCAAGATTCGTATGCATGATGGAGTTGTTCGGGAGTTGACCGATGTTAGACACATTCTAGAAATGGCGAAGAGTTTGATTTCTCTTAGCACTCTCGATGCTAAAGGTTACATGTACTCATGTCAAGGTGGAGTACTTAAGGTATCCAAGGGAGCATTGGTTGTCATGAAAGGAGTTCGAGAAGCTACACTGTACGTATTGAAGGGTGAAACGATACTGAGGAATGGAATCGCTGCTGTTTCGCAAACGCATAGTGAAGATCCAGAGTTGACGAAGATGTGGCACATGAGGCTTGGCCATGTAGGACAAAAAGGCTTGGAGCTGTTGAGCTCAAAAGATCTTCTTGAAGGACATAAGGTGACAAAGTTGGATTTTTGTGAAAACTGTGTGCTTGGAAAACAAACGAAAGTTAGTTTCTCAAAGGTCGTTCATCAAACTAAAGCTTCATTGGATTACGTTCATATGGACTGTTGGGGTCCATCTAGAGTTTCATGACTTGGTGGTGGTCGATATTTTCTGTCAATTATAGAGGATTTTTCGCGAATGACGTGGTTGTTCATTATGAAGCACAAGGGTGAGTCATTCGGAAAATTCAGGAGCTGCAATATATTAGTGGAGAACCAGTTGGAATGTAAAGTCAAGAAGATAAGAATTGACAATGGGTTGGAGTTCTGTTCAAAGGAGTTTGATGATTTATGTGAAGAGAACAACATTGCAAGACACAAGACGGTTCGGCATACGCCTTAGCAAAACGGGGTTGCCGAAAGGATGAATAGAACACTGCTGGAACGAGCAAGGTGTCTGTTTCTGAATGCGAGTTTTTCTCATGGTTATTGGGCCGATGCAGTGAACACGACGTGTTATCTCATCAACCGTTCACCTGCAATCGCTATTGATCGTAAAACACCGTTTGAAGTTTGGACGGGTAAGCCAGCGGACTATTCGAAGCTTAGGGTGTTTGGGTGTCCGGCGTTTACCATGTAAATGATGGTAAACTGGAACCGAGGGCCAAGAAAGGTGTTTTCGTGGGGTATGGAGATGGAGTGAAAGGGTACAAAGTTTGTTCTCCAGATGAGATGAGAATAGTGTTGAGCCGTGATGTTACGTTCGATGAGAAGAAGATGTATTCTACCAGTGAGAGTGTCACCAAGAAGGTGGAGGAGCACGATGTGTCTGATCGTGGCTCGAGTGACAATAGGGTAGAGTTTGGGAATGAAGAAGAAAACCTAATGCACGTTAAGAACGAGTCCATAGAAGACGATGTGCAATACGGGATTGAGCCAATGATAAATTCAGGTTTGGGGACGTCCTTTGTTCAAGGTTCGAGTTCGGGGTTATCTCGTGAAGGTGGAGCTAATTCCGGTAGCTCACTAGCTCAAGAGAGGTCTAGGAGACAGATAAAACCGTCGACTCGATATGGGTTTGAAGACATGGCCGCTTATGCTTTGCAGGTTGCTGAATATATGGAATGCTCAAAGGAGCGTAATTCCTATCGGGAAGCAATTGTGTCTAAAGATGCGGATCGATGGTCAGGTGCGATGTCTAAAGAGATTGAATCTCTGCACAAGAATAAGACATGAGTTCTTGTTCAGTTACCGAAAAGTAGAAGGGTTGTTGGCTGCAAATGGATTTTCAAGAAGAAAGTCAGTGTTGAACAGTAAGAAGAAGTAAGATTCAAGGCCAGACTGGTAGCCAAGGGTTATAGTCAGAAGGAAGGTCTCGACTATAATGAAATTTTCTCCCTGGTGGTTCGTCATACGTCAATCAGAGTGTTGTTGTCGCTAGTCACACATGGTGACTTGGAGTTGGAACAACTGGATGTGAAGACAACATTTCTACATGGTGATTTGGATGAAGAGATCTATATGTCATAGCCGGAAGGTTATGTGGAGCCAGGGAAGGAAAATTTGGTATGTTTGTTAAAGAGATTGTTGTATGGCCTGAAACAGTCCCCAAGACAGTGGTACAAGCGGTTTGATAGTTTTATGGTGAGTCATGGATTTGTTCGAAGTCCTTATGACTGCTGTGTATATCACTAGAAGTTGAAAGATGGAAGCATGCTTTACTTGTTGGTGTATGTAGATGATATGCTGATCGCTGCTAAAGATATAAGAGAAGTTCAACGCGTGAAGAAGCTTCTCAGTACCAAGTTTGAGATGAACAATCTAGGTCCTGCTAGGAGGATTGTGGGGATTGAGATCTTACGTGACCGAAAGAACAAACAGTTGTTCTTGTCACAACAAGTTTATGTAGAGAAGATACTGCGTATATTTGGGATGTTTGATGCGAAGCCAGTGAACAATCCGTCGTCGTTAAATTTTCGTCCTTTATTGGCGGTGTCTAATGGAGTTGAGAGTGATGATGAGAAGATGTCAAACGTTCCCTACTCACAGGCTGTGGGAAGTTTGATGTATTTGATGGTTTGTACGAGACCAGATTTGGCATACTCGGTGAGTGTGGTGTCTCGCTTTATGGGTATTCCAAGGAAAGATCATTGGGTGGCAGTTAAATGAGTGTTTCGTTATCTTATAGGTACCATGGATGTTGGTCTCATTTACGGAAGTGATCAGAATGTTGGAACGCAACACTTCAACCTTCAGTAGCTTTATCCACTACTGAAGTAGAGTATATGGCGCTAACTGAGGCGGCCAAGGAGGCAATATGGTTGAAAGGTCTGATTAGAGATCTGGGAGTAGATCAAGAGAAGACGTCAATACACTGTGATAGCATGGGTGCTATTAGTCTGGCGAAAGATCAAGTCTTCCATGATCGTACCAAGCATATTGATGTTCGTTACCATTTCATTATGTCTGAGTCGCAAATCAGAGTCGTGAAAATAGGTACGAAGGATAATCCAGCGGATATGTTGACGAAGACAATTCCAGAAGTGAAGCTCAGAAGCTGCTTAGACGTGCTGAATGTCGGAAATTGGAATTCACGTTTTACTTAACTAAAGTCAAGGTGGAGTTTGTCAATAATAATGAAATAAGTGACTTTACTAAGTCAAGGGGTAGAAGTTGACAAAACTTAATAGAGAAAGGGTGGTAGTTGAAAAGTACTATAGCATATATATATATATATATAGATACAAACTTGAAATCTAGATAGTAATTTCATTCTCACGAATTTGTATTCATCTTCTTCTACCTCACGATTTTATCTCCATTTTTTCATGTAAATAAGTTTTTGCTTTCTCAATAAAGATTCAAGTTCTTTCTCATTCTTTTGATTTGATTACATTGTTTAAACCACAACAAAAAACTATAAGAATATCTCAACAGATAATTAAGCGATGCTAACTAATTAAAATCTGATGCACTAAGAGGACTTTAACACCTACACAACAGTCCTAAGCAACAAACGATTCCAATACTTGAAGAAACATTTTCGAGTTGACACTAAAGTGCGCACACACACACATACAGATATATATATATATATATATATATATATATATATATATATATATATATATATATATATATATATATATATATATATATTTGTGGTGTAGTCTCTTAACACTGCTAACTCCGAGATTTTAATAGTCTCGGAGTCTTCATGTTTCACACAACACTAACACTTAGACATATATATATATATATATATATATATATATATATATATATATATATATATATATATATATATATAGGTTCAAGATCTATGGAAAACCATATTTGACTGGAAAACTGGAAAACCATATTAAATGCACATGTTCATTACGGTAAAATGTTAAATTTAATGCACAACTACAATATACATATGTTCAAATGTGCATTATTATTGACTAGTTCACATAATTTACATGTTCATTAGGATAAAATGTTACATTTCATGCAAAATAACAATATGCACATGTTCAAATGTGCAATATGCACGAACATGTGTATATTACGCATTTTTGCATGAAATTAAACATTTTGTCTTAACGAACATGTAGATGATATGAATTAGTTAATCATAATGCAATTTTGAACATATGTATATTATAATTTTACATGAAATTTAACATTTTTTTATAATGAACATGTGCATTTGATATGGTTTTCCAGTTTTCCAGTCTAATATAGTTTTCCATGGATCTCGACCCTATATATATATATATTATGAATGGGACATTGTTACTTATGTGATCAATCCGAGACTTAGCAAATTTCTGAGTCTCGGAGTCATCTTTTCATGTAAACTCTGATAACAAACACTACATACACATTCTCAGCACATGCCTTAGTGTTTTCAATCCATCTTCCAGCAGCAATAGTGAAGGATTAAGAGCGTTTGATACATTTAAATAAACAACAAACACACATATATGAATATAATGCCATGGCTAAAGTCTAATGACCTTCTTGGCCATTATTCACGGTTAAACGTTAACATACATACACCTTTGCAGAAACATATTCAAGCATATGAGTGTTTCTATAAAATTTTGAATTGCTAATATTCTAAATTTAGCACATAACAAATGCATGCATAAAAACACAAAATCCTTAGCACATAGACACATACTTACTGGAAAGGGGCTGCTGTTACAAAACTTAAACCGTCCAACATATGCACACAGACACATACTTACTACACACTCACAACATTAACTTTATGTTTTTCAGTTCACGCAGCAAGAAAATCAGAATGATAAATAGCGATTTTAGAATCTATACGATGAACAAACAATATAGAAATATAGTCCAACGCCAAGGGCCATTCTTGGCCTTCATGCTCGGACTCAAACAGAATAAACACGCAAATGTAGAAACTAAATTTAAGTTTCTGAGTTTTATATATATCATGGAATTCAATTCTCAAATGGCAAATACCTTCAATTAATCACTAAATCACTACATGCATGAACTATATTTCAAGATTACAACACTAAATGTTAATCAAATTTGATGATTTAAATACTCTAGAACATATATAAATATTTTTCTAGGAACTGTATGCTTTATAAGCATAAGAAACAATTAAAAGATGAATTTTTACCTTGAATCCTTGTAGTAACGAAGATATTTGATAATCAATTGATGATTTCTAACTCTTAGTAAAATGGATACTTTCAGCCATGATGTAATCAAATATGATAATTGCAAATGGTTTGATATCATGCGTATTGAGGATCAAGACCTTCCAAAGTACGGAATCAAGGATGAGTCATGAATATAAGAGATCAACTATATTCTAATTAAAAGACACCAAAAATTTATTGAAAAAGTAAATAAGAATTACCTTGGCACCATCTCTGTAACCATCATTCTGTCGTGGAAAACCTTAGTTTTCTCTTTATAAATTATGGCGCTTTCGTAGGCTTCTCTACGAATTTCTTCTAGTTCATTTAATTGGAATTTCCTATCAACACCGTCATCATGTAAATTAAAATTAGTGTTTTTGATTGCCCATAGAGCTCGGTGTTCTAATTCCACTGGGAGATGGCAAAGCTTACCATACACAAGTCTATATGGGGACATACCGATTGGTGTTTTAAATGCGGTTCTGTATGTCCATAGAGCATCCTCTAGTTTTTGTGACCAATCTTAACGATCAGGTTTGACAGTTTTCTCAAGGATTCTCTTGATCTCTCTATTAAAGATCTTGACTTGTCTGCTAGTTTGCGGATGATAAGGCGTTGCTATTTTATGGTTAACTCCATACTGTTTAAGGAGTTTAGAAAAATGTTGATTATTAAAATGTGACCATCCGTCACTGATGATAGCACTTGGAATACCGTGTCGTGCTAAAATATTTCTTTTAACAAATTTACACACAACCCGGTTATCATTAGTGCGTGTAGCTTCTGCTTCCACTCATTTGGAAACATAATCTACTGCAACTAAGATGTATTCATATCCAGTGTGGGTTTTTCTGGCCCACGATATTTAAGGATGCCTACGAGTTTTTTAAAGGCTGCACATGCCAGCGAACTGGTGGCATCGCGAAAAGATATGAAATGTCTATGACCCCGATATTAATTGTCGAAATATTTGATGTTTGGGGTATTGATTTTATGGGACCTTTCCCTAAATCATTTGGATATCCTCGTGTAGCCAATTTTCTTTGCGCTGAAATGGCCACCGCATGCATATGCATGGCGGTGTTTAAGAATATCCTCGTGTTTCGAGTTCGGGACACATCGTCTTATAATTTGATCAGCTCCTATTTTAAATAGATCAGGCTCATCCCAAATGTATTGTCTTGCTCGAGCATAGAAATATTTTCTCTGTTGTGATATCCAGTGCTCTGGCAATCTTCCTGTTACGAAATAGTTAACTAGATTCACAAACCAGGGAATTTTAGATACATATAATAATTGTTCATCAGGGAAGGAGTCCATGATTTGATCAGCTGAGTTTGTTGAGATTAACTGAAGCATTGATAAATGATCGACAACAACATTTTCTGTGCCTTTTTTATCTTTAATTTCTAAATAAATTATTGTAATTGAAGCATCCACCGAATCAATCGGGTCTTGACATCCTTCTTTGCCAATAAATGTCTTAAAGCGCTGTGGTCAGAGTACACAATTACTGTTTTCCCCCAAATATATGATCTGAATTTATCTAGGGCAAACACTACGGCTAATAATTCTTTCTCTGTAGTTGTGTAATTGATTTGTGCCTCATTAAAGGTTTTACTTGCGTAGTAAATCACCGTTGGCTTTTTCTCAAATCTTTGTCCTAAAACACCACCAACTGCATAATCACTTGCATCACGCATGATCTCAAATGGTTGAGACCAATCCAAAGATTGCAGAATTGGCGCTTCGGTTAATTTTGATTTAAGCTTCTCAAATGCTTTCATACAAGCATCATCAAAATTAAAATCAACATCTTTTGATAGAAGATTGCATAACGGCCTTAAGATCTCACTGAAATCTTTAATGAATCGCCGATAAAAACCAGTGTGGCCTAAGAATGATCTTATTCCTTTAACGTTGGTAGGGGGTGGAAGTGAGGAAATTAATTAAACTTTTGCTTTATCTACCTCCATTTCTCTTTCAGACATAATGTGACCTAGGACTACCCCTTCCTTTACCATAAAATGGCTTTTCTCCCAACTTAACACTAAGTTGGTTTCAGTGCATCTCTTTAAGACTTTTTCTAAATGTCCCAGACAATCATCAAATGCTTTATCGAATATGGAGAAATCGTCCATAAATATTTCAAGAGAACCACCCACCATATCTGAAAAGATAGTCATCATACATCGCTGAAATGTGGCGGGTGCATTACATTGTCCAAACGGCATCCTTCGGTAGGCAAAGGTGCAATAGGGACAAGTAAATGTAGTTTTCTCTTGATCCTCTGGATGGATTGGGAATTGATTGTAACCAGAATATCCATCCAGGAAACAGTAAAACTTCTGTCCTGCTAATTTTTCCGCTATTTGATCTATAAATGGTAGCGAAAAATGATCTTTTGAAGTAGCGGCATTGAGTATTCTGTAATCTATATAAACTCTCCACCCAGTTACAGGGTGAGTAGTTATCTTCTCTCCTTCTTTAGTTTTAATGACTGTAATTGCCAATTTCTTGGGTACAGTTTGGGTTGGACTTACCCACTTACTATCAGATATAGGATATATAATTCCAGCGTCCAACCATTTTAATACTTCCTTCTTAACTACCACTCTCAAATTAGGATTCAACCTCCTTTGTGCATCCCGAGCTGGTTTAGCTTCTGGATCAGTAATGATTCGGTGCATACACAAAGTGGGACTGATTCCTTTTAAATCAGCTATTGTCCACCCTACTAGTTCTTTATATTTGACTAATACTTGTAGTAAAGCTTTCTCTTGCTCTTTAGTCAGATCTGATGAAATTATGACATGCAACGTGTCATTCTGACCTAAAAAGCATATTTTAAATGAGATGGCAGCTCCTTCAATTCTAGAACAGGTGGTTGCTCTATTGAGGTTTGGCTGACTTAGGTAAATCAATAGGTAATTTTTCAATCCTATGGGTCCACGGTGGTTGTTTTGACTCTAATGTGGATTCCATGACTACTTCTAACTCATCACACTCAGTATGATTTAATTTGGCTAGCTCATTCTCAGCAAAGAATAACTCAGTAGCATCTTTGGTGTTGACTAACAAACTATGCTGCTGCGCAAGTTCGTCCACCATGTCTATAAGATAACATTCTGAATCAATAGCAGAGACACTTGAAGCATTATATACATTCAGTCTTAATTTCCTATTACCAAAGGCAATATCCACTGCTCCTGTCCTACAATTAATTTGTGCATTAATCGTGGCTAAGAAAGGTCTACCTAGAATAATAGCTGGTTGATTATCTCCTATTGAACTTTCGGTGTCCAATACTAGGAAGTCAACTGGATAGTAAAAATCTTCAACTTTTACTATGACATCTGATAAAATACCTCTTGCGCACTTGGTTGACCGATCTGCCAGCTGTAAGATAATATCAGTTGTCTGTAACTGACCTAGATCGTGTTTATCAAACAAGTTTCCAGGTAAAATATTAACACTAGCTCCAAGATCAAGCAGTGCCTTTTGAATCTGCAGATTGCCTATTGTCACTGGAATCAATGGTGATCCAGGATCTTTCAGCTTAGGAGGTAGAGAACTAGAAACTACTGCACTCAAATGTTCAGTTAGATTGATCTGATTTGGGAGCAAGACCTTATACTTTCTTTTCTGAGTACATAGATCTTTTAGAAATTTGGCATAAGATGGAACTTGTTGAATGGCCTTTATCAGGGGAATATTGATCTTAACTTGAATGAATAAGTCCCAAAGATCCTCTAGTTGTGGTCCTCTTTTGCCGTAAGGAGAAGATGTAGGATTTTCTAAAGCAGCATGATTATGAGGAGGAATTGAAGTATCCCGACTCTTATCCGCCTCCCCAACTTTAGGCGTTGGAATATCTGCTTTAATTGGCTCTTTAAAAGAAACTTTCTTAGGAACCTCCTTCATCTCTGGATCCTCTTTCTCCTCATACATGACTTCAGTGTCGGTATCTTCTTCTGCCTCTTTCTCATTAGGCATCTCTATTTTATTGTCTACCTCTCTTCCACTCCTTAATGTGGTTATCTTAGCTACTTCAATAACTTCGTTAATATCATGTTTCTTATCTTTGTTATGATTATGAGCGTGTGAAGGATTATGAACAGTATTGCTAGGAAGCTTCCCCTCCTCACGCCTAGTAAGCGACTCAGCTATCTGACCCATCTAGGCAAGTTAACATCTCCATGGTCTTAGTATTGATAGCGGATTGCTGTTTCATAAATTCAGCAAACTCTTCGAATTGCGCAGAAGTCATATTTGTTTTTACTTTGAATTGTGGTTGATCACGATGATTTGACTTATAGTATCGCTCATCCTTTGAAGTTGAACCATATTGATATTCTCTCTTTGGTGGTTCATATCTTGGTTTGGATTGATGATCGGTAGGCTGATCATTTTTCCATCGAAAGTTGGGATGGTTTCTCCATCCCGGATTGTATGTTTCCGAAAATGGATTATCCCTCTCTCGATGAGCTCTAAGTCCGTAAACTTCATTAGCAAATTCCTCAGTGGATTGCACTTGAGGACATGCTTCAGAATGATGCGATGGATCTCCGCATGTAACACAATTAATTGATACACTAAGGTTTGAAAGACCCTTCATCAATTGATCCATTTTCTTTCCTAATTCTGAAATCTCACTTTTAACCTCACGTTTCTAGGCATTATCTATGCCCATAACTTGAACTCCTATGTTATTTTCAGAACCAGCTTGGACTTTAAGACCTTTACCGAGTTGACTAAGCAACTCCCAAGCTTCGTCGTCTTCTTTACCTAAAAATGTGCCTCCTGTGGCAGCTATAATCATATTACGACTTTCTTGACTCACACCATCAAAGAAGGTTTTGATAAGCATCCATTTGGGTACCTCGTGGTGTGGACAAGCTCTCAGTAATTCGTTAATATGATCGAACGCTTCGTAGAATTGTTCGCCTGGTTTTTATTTAAATCCGGTAATTTCCTTTCTTTTCTCGGTTATTTTACTAATTGGGTAATATTCATTAAGGAATTCTCGTTTCATTTGATCCCATGTTGTAATACTATAGGTTGGTAAGGATACGAACCAATTCTTCGCTTTCTCTTTCAACGAGAAAGGAAATAATCGAAGTTTTAAACGCCGGTGGTTATACCTCGAACATGGTTGGCTTTACAAATAGCTGTGAACTCAACTAAATGTTTGTAGGGTTCCTTACTTGGGATCCCTCAAAAGATCGGAAGAATTTGGAATAATTGAGAACGAACTTCGGGTTCGTTCTCGTTTTCAGGATAACGGATTGGAGACGGGTCGGGCACATCTCCTGGGCGGCAATGCGACTCAACCGTACGTCTTGGTTGATAACCCATTCTAGCAGCTATGTGCTCTGGTTGTTCTTGATCACGATTTCACGGCGAAATCGGAGGGATTTTTAAATTAGAAATCTCTGAATTGGAAATTTCTAAATCAGGAATTTCTTCCTCTTGTGCGTTTAGATTCTCCGTGAATAATTGTTGATTTTGATTCCTGACAGTCTTTTGGTTCGATCTCGCTACTTTTTCGATCTAAGGTTCAAATTATAGTGGCAATCCTTTAGCCGATCGACGTGTGTGCATACACTAAAATAAAATACTACTAAAGAATAAAAACTTAATTAAACTAACATTTTTTGTGGTAAAGTAGAGGACTACAATTACCTTTCTGAATTTTTAAAATATTTTTATTTGATTTTTATTTAATAATAAACTAAGGCAACAAACTAACTTTAAACCTAAACTACCGTTACACTCCTTGTTAACGACCCCAAAAGACTAACGGGCCGTTGTTGTGACCTGCAGAATTAATCCTTAAATCACTATTTAGCTTGAGAAGTAAGGGTCAAATCCACATGGTGTGTGGTCGTAATTAAGATTGGGTTATTAGCCTTATAAGTTTATTGAAAGCATATAAATTATGAATTTGTGGATTTGAATGATTTGTTTAGAGTAATGATTTGCTATTGCTTTGTAACTAAAATTAAAGACAAGACAACTAACGTAGTAGATAAACAATCAAGAGACGAATAACCATTCACGGGATCACCACGTCATAAGTATTACTCACTATAATTTCATGCAACGATCACATAGACATAATCAATTGCGCGACTAAATTAATCAAACGTGTTTTAACCAAAAACTCTCGGCATAGCGTATGCAACATTAATACTCGTCTTAATCCCTAAGCTAATGGACTCGGCACAAATAATAACACCACGATAAACTATATTGCTTTTACCAATCGCAACACATAATCATAATCATAGCCAAATGTTTATCATTTGCATACACATAATAGATCTCTCTTAATACAAATACATCAAAAACATGAGAAATTAAAGAAGAGTAAACTTAGCCGTAGATCCTCCGCAAATGGCTAATGGAATTAGCCGCTTATCGTATGCCCGTCACAATCATAGATCTGAGCCATTGGGTAGCTTGCGAATCACCGTCTTCGTTCTCGTATCGTAGATCCACTCTGGCAGGGATTCAACTCACTTTCACACACGTCGGGACTCTCTCCAAAGCTGACCGTCAACTTGAATTTATAGGGAGCTCGAGATTAGGGTTCCACAGGATGTAAAACGCGTTTTTTCGCTGCACTAGCGCACGCCAGGCGCAGGCCTGCGCCCGCTGTCCCCGGATACGGCTAGGGTTTAGTTGGCATGTGCTGGAACGTATCTGGACAGTTGGGACGCTATGTGGAGCGCAGGGTGGCACAGGCCTGCGCCCCCTCAGCCTGGTTTGCTCTGAATTCTCTCGGATTGCTTCTTTTTAACAATTTGGCCCTGAAATACAAACTTGGAGTAATAATATGGATTTTACATAGTATCGGTGCTTAAAATGATCATAATATGACTTAGAAACCATATAAACTATAGACTTATTAGAATCCATCTCCAATGCACCACTACAGTCATGGTTCTTCATCGTCTCAATGCAGATACGCATCACCACCGCATGAGCTATATGACGAAGAAGAAGCAACCATACAAGAACAAATTGCCTGATGGCCAATTCATCTTTAACAGAGACGTTTTTATCAGAACAAGACAAACAACCAACTGTGTTATAACATTGGTCCTCGGAGATACCCTTAGGACAAAAGGGATGAGAGGAGTGATGATTGTAGGGATGAATGGAGAAGAGATGATAGCAACGACAGGGGATGCGATGACTGGGATCGCAATGATAGAGATGACAGGAGGTATGATGAGAGGAGGGATGACAGAAGAGAGAGACGCAATGACAGATGAGACTATCGAAATGATCGTCGTTATGAAAGCCGTGACGATAGAAGGGATGATAGACGTGATGAGCGGAGGGACTACAATCGCCTGGATGACAGCCGGAAACCTCGCCGAGCTGACAAAAGACTGGCTGAATGAAGAGAGGAAATGCCTAGAGCTGATGCGCCTAAGGCAATCGATGATTGTCTGTGCTACAAATGTGGGAAACCGGGCCACTTTTCTCGAGAATTTAAATATCAGTTTGAACGTGATGTCGGGTAATATGAACGAAAGTTGGAGGCACCAAGGAATCGGTCTGATGCAATGGCCCTTGTTGCTCAAGAAGACTATTGGGATGACGCTGACTCTGACGAGGAAGAGGATAGGAGCGGAAATTACTACATGGTTGACCGCATTGGACTGGCTTATTATGAGACTACATCTGACTCAGAATTAGACACGGCTGTCGATGGGGAGTCAAAGCAGGATCCAACAGCCTGTCTGATGGCCATGTCCGGGATCTGAATGCTCCACGTCAGATTCAGAGGCACACGAGGTACATTCCTTTTACGTTCATAATTTATCTGTACAAAATGAATGTAACTTGCACACACAAATACTTAAGCTAGAAGCTAGGTTTAGTGATGAAAAAGATGTCAATGCTGAACATCTAGCCCAATCCTTAAAAGAAAAATCTGATGTATATGAAAAGAAGTGGCTAAATAATCATGAGGTGATAAAGAAAATGCTAATTGAAAAAGTAGATGTTCAGCATAGGAATACTTACCTTGAGAGTTGCATGGATAAAATCACTGACGAAAAGAGCTCTTTAAAATCTGAAATATCTGTTCTTTCAAAACTCTTAGAGTCTGTAAGCATGGAAAACTTAGACAATTTGGAAAAATACAAAATGATAGAACGAGAGAATAAAATTGTACTCACGAATAATGACGCTAGATGATGAATTTCTAAAACGGGATCAAAATGAACAAACTATTCATTTAAACCCTAGGTTTTATCATTCCAAACAATAAATTGGTTTTAAAAATCCTAAGCATTTGGAAAAGGTTCAGCAAGTTTTACCTCTTTTTTATGACATGCGATATATGGGTGCTAGGCTTAAGTCTTTTGTTTACCAAACATCGGAAGAAGTTTGACCCAAGAGGATGAGAAATGAAGTGAAACAAAGAAAAAGAAATGCCTTTTAAATATGATGAACTAAATGAGAGTTATCCTTATAGAGTACCTACTCTAGAGGAAAACTTCTTGTATAGCTATTCATCAGCTGAAATGAACGTCGAACCTGTCAAACCAATCCCTCATCCTTATGTTCCTTCAAAAGTTCTTCAACACAAAATAAGTGTTTTATAAAAGGACTTAAGGAAAGCTCGAAAGAAAGCTTTGATTATTAAGAAGCTCTTCTCAAGAGTAAAGAAAAATTGGCAAGTCAAAGTTTCAACAAAATGTAGAATTAATCATCTACAGAGAAAAGTTTGACATGGTTTCAGAAAGTGTAATTTCTCATTTAAAAGATTCAAAGGTTTGTCATCCTAAAAAAGTCCATCTCACATCATCTGAAAAAGGTAAAGCCAAGGTTGAAGTTTCTTCTGTCAGTTGTAAAGGTGAGTGCTCCAAATCTTCCAAAACTGAGGTTTCAAAGAAGACTCAGAGTCAATTTAAGTCTTCCAAGAAACCCACTGACCAAGGAAGTTTTTCAAAGTCAAAGGCATCCATACGTACTGACTCTCATCATTTTGTTCCTACAGATCATGTGAGAAGAGTGCCAAAAACAACCATGCAAGACTTCTCGAGTTTTTTTGTGAAGAATGCTGGAATGTCAGATGAATTTGTTTCTAGAGATAGGTTACATGTATTCTTTTAAAACAATGTCTGTGATGATGTACTGAATTCTACTTCTATTTCAAAGTATTCATTTGGTGAGTTTTTTAAATTTTGTCCAACTCGTTTTAGACGCCAAGTACCTGAAATGAATGCTTTTGTGCCTTATCCTGTTAAAAGAATTCGGAAAAAGAAAATAAAAAATATTGCATCATCGGCCACAACAAAACCTGAGTCTTGTACTTTGCCTAGGCCCAAACCTGAAGCAAATGTTAAACAAGTTTCAAAAAGTCCAAAACCAAAGGTAATTTCATCGCCTATGGTTCCAAAGCCAGTTAAATCCAAACATAAATGGATTCCAAAAGGCTTTGCTTTTAGTCCACACATAACTGCTAAATGGGTTCCTAAGACTGTTCACGTGCCATATTCTCCTAGAACACCTAACCCAAAAGGACCCATCCTAAGATGGGTACCCAAAGTTGTGTGATTTTAATGTAGATGGTTCTTGGTTATTTTATATCAAGATCCACACTTCAATGAATTGGCTTTCAGTTATCTTAGACTAGGACCCGTTCTTTTGCTTGTCGGTCGTGCTTAAACCGACATGTTTGGCTTCTGTGCAATCAGCTAAGGACCCGGTCTAAAATCATCATGTTTTCTGAACATCTCGGTTTATAACACGGTTGGCATGTTAATTTCCGATGGATTTGCTTAATGTCTGTAGATTTTCATTGTATACAATTTCATTTTCAGGCAAATTCTATCTAGTATATGGATTCGGGTTGCTCTAAATACATGACTGGGAGGAGAGAAATACTGTCTAATGTTGTAGAACAATATTTTGGGACTGTTCTCGGGAATAGCAATAATGCTCAAATTAAAGGATACATGGATTTGGTCTTAAATAATCTAGTTATCAAGGATGTTGACTATGTTGAGGGGTTATCACATAACTTATTAATTAGCATAGGACAACTCTGTGATAAAGGGCTAGAGGTTACATTTAGGGTTAAAAACTGTAGTGTTGAGAGTATTGATGGAAAAGAGATTTTATCTGGATCCCGTAACTCAAACCTTTACACCATAGATGTAGCCAACCTTATGGTTAAGGATAACATCTGCCTACTATCAAAAGCCTCGTCAAAAGTCTCTTGGTTATGACACCGAAGGTTATCTTATTTGAACTTCGATAGTATAAAGAAGCTGGCTTCAAAACAACTGGTGAAAGGACTCCCAAAATTACGATATGAAAAGGAACATTTGTGTGGAGCATGTGAGAAAGGAAAAATGAAAAGATCATCTCACAAGTCAAAACCCTAACCATAATCAAAAAGAGTGTTGGAGTTACTTCACATGGATTTATGTGGCCCCATGTGAACACAAAGCATAAATGGGAAGCGATACGTGCTGGTTATCGTCGACGACTATTTGCAATATACCTAGGTTAAATTCTTGCGATCTAAGGATGAGACAGCTCAAGAGATCATAGATTTTATTAAGAGTGTCGAAACCCAACAGCAGCTGTCTGTTCAATCAATCTGATCTGACAACGGCACAGAATTCAAAAACTCAGTAGCAGAGAGCTTCCTTCGATTCAAAGGTATTCATCATCAGTAATCTGCTGCTAGAACACCTCAACAAAATGAAATCGTTGAGAGACGTAATCGTACCCTCGTGGAAGCTGCTCGCACAATGCTGACATACTCAAAGCTACCCTCATTCTTATGGGCCAAAGCCGTGTCAACTGCTTGTTACACACAAAATCGCTCCATAATCCATAAGCGCTTTAATAAAACTTCCTACCAACTCTTTCTAAATAAAGTTCCTTTTATCAAGTACTTACGTGTATTTGGTTGCATGTGCTATGTGCTTAACGATAAGGTCAACCTCGGGAAGTTCAACGAGAAGGCAGATGAGGCGATCTTCATTGGATACACAACCATTTCGAAGGCATATCGTGCATATAACACTCGCACTGGGACAATCAATGAGAGTGTGTATGTCACATTCGATGAAATGGCTGAACTGGCTCCCGAAGTTGACCAATCAGGACCATGCATTACACCAATGCCTGGAGACCTTGAGACTCTTCACAATCTTCTTCTTTTTCTCCTTCTGATTTAGTTAATTATTTTGATCTGTTTTTTGTAAAAAAACATTTGTTCTATTGCTAATTCTTCTAATGTTTCTTCTTCTACAGTTAACACATCCAACGATTCAACTGCTCAACAAATGCCATCGGATCCACCTTCCACTTTATATCCTCCACCATCCACTTCATCCACAGACACACCTCCAGTTGAGCCTACTCATGAAATGCCCTCACACGTAGTGCCAAACATTATGCCTCTAACAGATCAAGCCGAACCTGAACCAGAACCAATGGTACCTTCATTCAAAACCATCGACCATAACTCATCATCCATTCCCACACTCACCACTGAGCTTCCATCCTGTACACCCCTTCCACACGAGATGAGATGGACCCAGAGTCACCCAACTGAATAAATCATTGGTGATCTCTCTACCGGGGTCCAAACTCGAAGGGCATCTGCTAATGAATGTCTCTTTGCAACATTTCTTAGCATGATAGAGCCTGCTCGTGTGGATGAAGCCTTGAAAGACCCAGACTGGATTGTAACAATGCAAGAAGAGCTCAACCAGTTTGAACAGCTCAGAGTATGGCGGTTAGTTCCCAAGCCCAAAGACTGAACCATAATCGGAACAAAGTGGATTTTTAAGAACAAACGAAGTGAAAACGGCATTGTGGTAAGAAATAAAGGAAGACTTGTCGCCAAAGGCTACCGACAACAAGAAGGCATAGATTATGACTAGACCTTCACTCCAGTTGCATGGATAGAAGCGATCAAAATCTTCAGGGCATACGCGGCACACAAAGACTTCAAAGTGTACCAGATGGACGTCATGACAGCCTTCCTGAACGGTGAACTCAATGAAGAGGTGTACGTTGAACAACCACAAGGATTCGTTGATGCACATAAACCAGACCATGTTTATGTGCTAGACAAAGCCCTCTATGGTTTGAAACAAGCACCCCGAGCATGGTATGACAGTTTTTCTAACTTTCTTATCTATGCTGGTTTCAACAAAGGTGTGGTGGACACAACATTGTTCACTATAAAGGAAGGTCAGTACATAATGCTAGTCCAAATATATTATTTCTCTATTCTATCTTACAGCCGACAGACCAGATATAATGCTTTCAACATGTCTTTGTGCTCGCCTTCAGGCCGACCCAAAAGAATCACACCTAACTGCAGTAAAACGCATCTTTCGTTATTTTAAGGGTACACCCGATCTTGGTGTCTAGTATCCGAAGGGAACTAATTTTGATCTTACTGCCTTTTCAGATCCGATTTTGCAGGTTGTACAGTTGATAGGAAAAGCACTTCAGGCGGAATCCAGTTTTTGGGTGACAGACCGGTGAGTTGGTCTTCCAAAAAGCAGAATTGTGTTTCCACATCCACAACAGAAGCTGAGTATGTAGCAGCCCCAAGCTGTTGCTCTCAAGTGTTGTGGATGAGAACACAGTTACGTTATTATGGGTTCTTACTCACCAATATCCCAATATACTGTGATTCTAGAAGTGTAATTGCTATATATCGCAATCCCGTGCAGCACTCACGAACAAAACACATAGACATCGGGTATCATTTTATTAAAGATCACGTAGAAAAAGGAACAACTGAACTGAATTTTGTAGGCACTGAATTTCAAGTAGCTGATATTTTTACTAAGGCTTTAGACGAACCTCGTTTTCAGTTTTTAGTATCTCATATCGGCATGTTGAATCCACCTTAAAGTTAAATTCTAGACATTTTCTAAATAGTTCTATTTCAAACATATAAGTGTGTAAAATTCCTTTATTTAAGAAATATCAGTTATTTAAATTTAAAGGTTGTTTTACAAAATTAAGTTCAATATTTCTTTATCTATGTATATTTTTAATGATTAATGATTCTGATGTTTGCTATGAGAATTGTTCATAATTGAGTGGGACACTAACATATCCAGGTTTGTCTGTATCTCTAAAGTTAAAAAGGTTGTAGAGTTTAGATCTGAAAGGATATTTTTTAATTGAGGGGGAGTAATTTCAGGATGTTAGTGTATGTTAAGTTAATTTTAATTTTCTAATATTTTACTCTTAGGTCAATTTTAATTTTATTTTAAATAATCTTTCAGAAAAACAAAAAAAGATTTTATGTTTTACTTAGCGTGTTAATTGATCAAAAACTCAAAAAGATTTTATTTTAGTTATATCTTAGATAATTTTTATTTCTTAGTACAGTTTTAAAGAAAATCACAAAAATATTTTCTTGGTTCCTATTTTTATTTATTTTTGCTTTGTCAAAATTACTAGATTAATTAATTTAGACATTCAGTTAGATTAATTAACTAAGACAATTTGTGTCTTAGTTTGTTTTTATAAAAAAAATCCAAAAAGATTTTTATTGGGTTCATTTTTCATTTTATTCTTGTTTAGTTTTTATTTATAAAAATTTAAGCCCAATTTGTATTTTGTTGTTATAAAATCGGTTAACCTTGGCCCATTTAATGGAAATATCACGCAGACCTTTCTCATCCGACCCGACCCGCCTAAATAAATAGGCGGGTTCCCCTTTCTTCTTCATTACGCTTTCTAGTCTCTTCATCTCCGACAAACAGTAACAAATCCCATCGCCATAACCACCGTTTTTCAAGCTTACAAGCTCCAAAAGCAGCCGATTTTTCCATTTTTCTTGCATTTTCGTGATCTTCTTCTTCCAGGTAACCATTTACTTGCTTTCATGTTTTTAAATCTTGAATTTTTGAGGGTTTTTAAACACTGTTTTTAGGTAGTTTAATCTGTTCATTTTTACATATTGTACTACAATAAAATGTTCCTTACATGTTTTAGATTTAGGATCTGCATTTTCATGCATTTTTAAGCATTTTTAGAACTGTTCACGTTTGCATGTGCATGAACACATTAACTACAAAATTGACTAAGTCCACAACTCGGACCATCCGAAATTCGGATGACTCCCACTTAGGATATATTTCAGTTTAAGTGTTCACTAATCTTGACCCATCGGAATTTCTGATCCATCCGAAATTCGGATCAGTAGGCAATACATAGAAAAATTACAAGTATATTATATGTTTCAACTGAATTTCGGTTCACCTGAACTTCGGATGGACTCATATAATATTAATTGTATGTTTTA
Organism: Centrapalus pauciflorus; assembly: GCA_020465985.1. Lineage (NCBI taxonomy): Eukaryota > Viridiplantae > Streptophyta > Magnoliopsida > Asterales > Asteraceae > Centrapalus > Centrapalus pauciflorus. The sequence continues at coordinate 55,307 of JAANYP010009165.1, read as the reverse complement.
TGCAACTAAGTCATTGTCTCGGCCCACCCGAATTTCAGGTCCACACGAATTCGGTTCCCATCCGAATTTGTGGCATTCACGTTTATTTTCTAAGTGTTCACCATTGTAATCATCACCCGAATTCAGATCCATCCGAATTCGGTCCCCATCTGAGTTTGTTACTATCATTTTAATTTCTAAGGATTCACACAGTTATGCTCACCCGAAATTCGGATCCACCCGAATTCGGTTCCCAACCCCATTCTTTTAACTTCGTACTTAGTTTATTTATCATTTCATGCATCATTTCCATCCGAATTTCTATCCCACCAGAAATTCGGATCATTCCATCCGAATTTATCATGCGCCAGAAATCGGATCATTCTTTTATCCGAATTTCATCACTTAGGATTTTTTTAAAAATTTCCTTTTTTGCAATTTACTAAAAATCAAAAATCACAAAAATATTCCATGTTCTCTGCACCATTGATTAGAGTTAGGATAAGTGTTTGAGTGAAAATGTTTATTCTAACATTCGTCTCTCAACAATCGACTTTGGACTTTATTCAGTAGAAGTTATATTCTACTGATAAAAGACCCGATGCTTTAAACAGAATAGACAGTTTCAAATTCACGCTTATTTTACACTTAGTATCAATGCTTCATTCTTTCAAGTCTTATAAACTAACATTGTTGCACATTTACAGGACTTATGGATCAACAAATCACCTTACCATTCCCCATCCTCCGCTACCCAACCCAATAATAATGCCCAGCTGCAAGAAGAATCCCTTCTTCCATCTAACCAGTTTGCTGAATTTGTACCTCACAACAGGCAGCTCGACCTTTACATCCTACGCCATGAAGCCGAAGATATCACAATTGATATTCTCAAAGGCTACCCACTCTTATACACCCTAACCACTGCCATATCTGTAGCCATTATTTAATGATGTCGAACCTCACTTCACCACAATAATTGACTCCGTTCCCATAAAACTCACCCTCGAAGCCATCCGCCACATTCTTCGCCTTTCCACTGAACATGGCTATGCACCCATTCCCACTCCTGGCCAAACTCTACATGAAATTCTAACCATTGGTTATGATAGCCAAATCATTAGGCCTTCAAAATTTCAGACCAAGCATCTCCAGTCCCATTAGAGGGTCCTTTTCAATGTAATCAATAAATGCTTCACCGGTAAGCATTTTGGCCACAACTCGGCATCAATCCAAGTCCTCACAATGTTCACTGCATTTGCCTTCGACAGACATCACGACTACGCAGCCTTTATCTTTGAAGAAATGAAGCGGGCAGTTCTAGAATGAGGAACTAAAAGAGGACGGGAATTCATACCTTCCCAACGATTCCTCCAACTATTTATACAATTCGCCATGGACCAAGACGATGATATCCACGAACGCCCCGAGGCCGACGTCTACAACACTGCTGCACTTCAAAAAATAAAAATTCCAGCAGATTCTGCAAATGTCCCGGTAAAGGACATCCCTCTGTCACTACTTCAACTCGCAGATCAGACAGAACGGGTTCGGGATTATATTCGGGCAGTGTATCCGGATGAGGCTTCAGTCAGAACCGACCGACCCTAACCAATCCGAAGGTGAGATACCTAAGAGTGAGGACGAGGGAGTCGAGGCAGTAATGGACAATATCTTGGGTACTTGAGAGAGGGAGCTTTTTATAGTGAGGGAGGGAGCAGCAAGTAAGCAGGAAGAGGCGGTCGATTCTGAAAGGACCGTCTCTGTCCAAATGAGGGAAGACGTCAACATCTCTGAGGACGTTCCAACCCCAATTAGCCGGACTACCCCGCATAAGGCCACTAGTCCAGTGGTCGAAGAAACCCAAACCATCCACTTAGTTTCCCTTCTACGGGAAACTATTTCATTCCACAGGGAATCAGCTCACACACCATCACCCTCTCACTCAGAGAGAGGTGATGTTGAATCAGGTCACATGTCGCCCCCAGTGACCACCTCTCCTTTGATCACAGCTCTCTCCCCACCCCGTAACACGTTGCATGATGCTTCCGTGGCATCCACTCCCGAAAGAGCCATTTCCGTGGAGGCTCCCACAACTTCCGGATTTGCACTCCCAAAAGGAGTTGCGGAAAGGATGGAAGGAAGACCTTTTGTTGACCACCCAACGCCATCAACATCAGGCCATCCCGAGATTTATCTCGGGATGCTAACGGCAGCTTTGCGTGCTGCCGGGTTCGTTACCCGGGCTGACTTGGATGCCCTTACGGCAGCTTTCGAGGAGCAGCATACCGCCCTTTTCTCTTTTCTCAAGGGTAAGGGTGTTGCATCTGAGGAGCAGCCACCAGGATCCCAATCAGTCCAAAATCAAATAGCCGATCTCTCCGACAAAATGGACAACCTAACAAGACTCATCCTTCAAGTCCAAGAGTAGCTAAATGGCAGAATAGATCGATTGGAGTCTGCAGTCATTGAACTCTAATGTCGACCTCAGGCTGAAACCCAAAAAAGGAAACATGATTATCAGGACGACCCTGATCGTCATGAGGGGGAGAAACGCCCAAGGGTCTAGCCTGAGGGTGAAATGTTGGTTGTAGGGGGAGTAAAAGCGGGAACAGAACAAGAAGGGTATGGGGAAGAGATTTCAGGGGCTCAGGAAGGCCCCGCAGAGTTAGATCCTTATGGGCTATGGTGGAATATGATCCTGTTTTTGAAAAAGTTGAGGTCATATTGGTGTCTAATATAGACTCCGATACTGACCAAGACTACACTTTGATAACCCCTAAGCCTGAGCCTAAGTCACCTCAGAAATCATCCTCTTCTTTTGAGTTTCTAAATTCCCCAACCCATGTACCACAATAAGTAATCCTATCTTCCATAAAAGCTACCTCCCCTACTCCTATAGAATTCCCAGAAGTCCAACAAGCCCTACAAGTCCAATAAATTCCTCAACCTTAAGCCCAACCCCAAACCCATACAACCGAGACATCAGACCCTTGAATTGTTGACTACTTTGAGACAAGGGCTGATGTTACTCCAAGGCACGACATAAATGATTTAGAATGGGTAAAGTGATTTTCAAAGGGAAAGGTGCACACTATGACCGACGAGGAAAAGGAAGCTTTAAGGTAGGACCGTCGAGGTCGTATTCTGAAACTGCTTGAAGCTTCTCCTGCCGAGATAGAGGAACCACTTGTTCAGGGTCTAAAATATTTTTTGAGAAAATTCCCTGCTGAAGAGTTTCAGAGTCCATACCTTGAAGAAAGATTCAAGATGGTATTCCGAAAGAGTCTAGGGTCCTACAACAGACGGCTTCTAATGGTTTTGTCAGATGCATCACGGGCTGAACAGACAGAATACAATCAGATGATGCTAAAGGAAAGGAGACCAAAGGTTGAATCTGATCTAAATCAAACATTGTAAAGATCAACAACATTCACATGTATAAGCGGGAACGAGTGTTCACTCCAGCATTCGAAGTCCTTAGAGAATATGGATCGATACAGTTTTTGCGTGAGAATGATTTGGTTTTTGTTAACATTGACGATATTGAGTTTCTCCATAACAAGCTGAAAAATAAAATTAAAAAGCGTTTAACTCATGTCACTGTCGTCGCCGCCCTAGCTAAAACCATGAATCGTCGCTCAATAATCATGTGGTTACGAGATTTTCAAATGGCAATTGAGAGCAGCTTAGTTATAGTTGGACTCAAGGCCCTAGAACAAGACATTTTCCTCCTAGATCATTATCCAGCATATAAAGTTCTGATGGGAGGGCAGCAGGGGATTATATTTTTGAATCAGAAAGGGCACAAGAGGTTCATGTGCATTGAGGACTTGCCTTGTTATTCTGACGGTACACTCAGATTAGCTAGAGTTGAGCTCACCAAGCGACTGCAAGAAGACGATGCTCAACCAATTTCAGAGTTTAAATGAAAACCGAAAGATATTCAAGATATGCTCTGCGGCATCGAACTAATAAACGAAAGGCTACATATCAGGTAAGTGACTGGAAGATTCGACGTTGTCCTTGGCTTCAGAGAAACAACTGATCATGCCCGTCATCATCCACAGTGATCGAAAAGGGGGAGATTGTTAGACCTTAATTTCGATCATGTGGAATTTCATTTTGTAATAGTTAGTTAGTTTATTTCCATGTAATTTTATTTCAAGAGTTTCCTTTGTAAGGTCTACCACTACGAGATCTATCTAGACGCGGAACCGTCAACGAGTGCGGAATCCTCGTTAACGGGTAGACGGAAACAACTCTCAATCAGAAACACGGAGACTATCAGAAGCTGAACGAACGACACACGAACGATCCTACGAATTGATTCTCTCCGAAACGGAACTAACACTGATGATAAACTCGAGATCGCCTTTTGCTTAATCACTCTCGAAATCTGCAAAAAGTCTCATAATTAATCGAGTCTATCCCTAATGATAGAGGCTAATTCGAGTCTGTTATGGGCCAAACTCGAATCTGGCTCAAGGCCCATTCGAGTTTGTCCTCATTGACATTCTCGAATCTGCCTACATTCGAATCTAGGATCTCATTCGAATCTATCACAGATTCGAATGTCAAACCTTATATAATTCGAATCTACCTAACTTGTATTTGAAACTTATGTTTGAATTAATCTTTGATCTTTATGTTTGAACTTCTTGTAATATGATACACCAAGTTCAAACACACAATCAATAACAATCAAACATATATAAACATATATATCAAAACACTCGTTAATTCTCAATACTCTGAATATTACTTAAACCAAAATGTTAGATCGCTTAGACTGCTATCGTCACACAGGGTGTACCAACAGACTCCCCCTTGATGATAGCTTCTAACTATTTACATCAACATTAAGTACTAGAACTATATATACTACTGCCTGCGTATAAACCAGCATCTATACAAACTTTTACTACCTTCTGGAATTTCCTGACTTCAGATCTCCACGCTTCAATAAAGAAGACAGGCTGATCATGTAGCTTCTTCAGGTCATCCTTCGATAGATTTATTAAGTGCAGTGGATCATACACTCTCAAAATCACTTTGTCCTGTGTATCTTCCATGACTGCTTCTGCTGTGTCATTATCGACGTACCACCATTTCATATTACTCATAATGTTCTGTGGCATCAATTTCATAGGCACCCTTTTCAAGCATTTGACTGGTTTATAAACCATTCTGGACCAAGGCCTTCCCGTACGAGGATCTATCCTTGATCCATCCTCTACTCTTTTGCCTGATCTCGGCTTAAGTCTTTCAAACTTTCCCGAACGACCCTCTTTTCTTATTATTTATGCCATAACTTCAGCATACGGGTCCTCGCCGATATTGATCAGATCTTTCCATGCTAATTCCTTTACTTCAATCTTGGGCAGTGAATTGAATGCTTTCAGTGTTCGCCTCAAGTATTGGAGGCCATCTCTTCTTTTCAAAATAAACCGCTGCAGTTCTCGGTCAAAGAACCAGCTTATAATCCCTCCTGAGAAATTTCCAGCACCCGGAATTCTTATCTTCTTTTTCATCTTCAGCTGCTCTTTCTTTTCTTCCTTTTTAAACCAAAGTTTTTATCAACTCAACTCTAGATGGCTCTTTCTCTGCTTCTTCAAGTTCTGTGTCTTCGACTGAGGCTATCTTGATGTCATCTATATCAATAACATTATGATTATTGCCCACATATAATTTCGTGATAGGTTGTGAATTTATTATCACCTCGTTGACGTTATCGTCCTCGTCCTCTATCACTTCGTCGTCAGATTTCCAGTCAACAACCTCCTCAGAAATGAATTCCCCTTCCTCCAACTCTTCTATTTCATCTTCAAAGTCAAATTCCATTAGCTCTTCCTCAATGTCTTTTAGCGCATCTATCATATCGCTATCCAAAGTTCTTGAAGAACCAGCCTCTCCTCCTTCACCTTCTGCTTGACTAGGCTCCCCCTGAGATTGAGCAGCCTGAGCAGCAGAAAAATCTACTGGCTCATCCTGTCTTTGAGAGCTGGGATCATTGCCTTGGTTATCTTTTTCATCATCATCCCTCGGCCTCTGTGCTTCTTGATCACGGCACGACGTCTCCCCCTGAGCCTGTAAATTTTTCATTAACTGCTCAATTAGGGAGCGCATCGACCTTATCTCAGCTGCCTGATCTGCTACAAATGACTTTAACTCTGTGTTCTATTCCTGAACTTTCTCCACAATCTTTTTGAGATCGGCATTCTCGTTATGAAGATTTGCGTTATGACTCTGAATTTCATTGATTGCCGTTGTTAGTCTAAAGATTTGGATTTCCTGGAAGTCAACTCGATCCTTTAGGCGCAGAAACCTTTGATTTTCAGGATATGTGGATGAGGTTGATGGGATGTATTGAAATGGCATTGGAATGATCGGCGATGGGATATACGGTTCATCTTGAGGTGGTGGTGGTGGAATGGTGGTTTGAGGTTCTTGAGATTGAGGAGTTTGAGTTTGAGGGTTCTCAGATTGTTCAGCTGAAACAGAAGATGATCCTTGCATAAATCTGTGACGCTTGGCCCGTTGCCTCGTCACTAACTGTGCAACTTCTTCTTCTTCAAAATCGGAGTCATCAGACTCTCGTGATACTCTCCTCCTCGAAGCATCTTCATTGACTACCAACCTTGATCCATACGTTCCAATTTGAATATGAGGTTTTGTAGACACTGACTCTGGAGTTTCAACTTCGATTTCCTCCATCTCTTCTGATTCGGTGGCAGATGATGACTCATCATTACCAGTCTGCTCTGGCACATATTCATCCACATCTCTCAGCACATCTTCTTCTCCCTCTGGAGGCTCAAGTAATTCTCCCACCAACGCTGCAGATATTTCTTCATTGGCGTTAGGTCCTGCTTCCCAAATTTCATATAAAGTCTGGCACAACTGATCGGCCTCACTTGGGACATTCGACGGCCCTGCTTCTTGTACCTCTGCCTGCTGACTCGTAGAAGGCCTTGATGCCTGTGTTTGACTTGCAGTAGGTCTTTGTCTTCTCCTTTGAGGCTGTGCTCGCGGTTGTTGTCTATGTTGTTGCGGTGGCTGTCTAGGTTGAACTTCAACTTCCCCTGCCCAGTTGGCAGTATCTGGGGCTTCAAAGTTCCTATCCAAAATAGCTCCAAACAACGGTCCCTCGACTGGAACCGCCAACTTTCCTCTGTGTGAGGAGCAATCAACAAAAATTCTTTTGTCCATCACCGCGACACTTTGGATTTCATTGTGCGGCGGCAAATTCGGCAAGAAATGTCTTATGAGCATCATTATGAATCGAGGATACAGCAGAAATTGTTGCTGCTCTGGCGCCGAAATTTGGTGAACGAATTCCGAGAAAAACATCTGTGAAAAGCTGAATGGCCGATTATACACTAAAGCGATCATCCCAGACTGGATCTTCGAGACGATGTAATCAAAGCCAGCTTTCTTTGCCGCGAAACAAACCATGAAAACATGAGCCAAAAATCTCCATTGGCCAATTAGCCCGCTCTTCATGTAGGAAGTCTTCGTGACATCCAAACTGTAATCCATTCTTTGAAAGGCCGCTTGCCTAATACTTAGAGGAAAATCAATAGGTCCAGATTCCTCTTGCTCAGATCCTAGCTGCAACACTTGACGCAGCATATCGGCAGAGAATACCAACGGTTGCCCAGCTATTCTTGTCCTCAGCACTGTCGGGGTGACAGAGCAGTCTACCTGAAGATGATCATAAAATTGACGGACATATGGAATTACAATCTGAATATTATGGGATAAGGCAAACGCAATCCTAGACTCTACTAGGAAATCCAACATTTGACGATATCACTGCGCCTCAGGGATATGATGGTCGGGGTGAAGGACCATATTGTGCTTTGGCACAAAAACTCGAACAGCCATATCTGCACAATATATAAACTACTAGAATTAATAAAAATCAATAAACTTGCCAAAATTCAAATTTGTTTAATTTTGAACTTGATTAAGTACAAAATCCAACACAAAAGAATTTTTACAAGTTTAATAAAATTTAAATTAAATAATTCAAATAAAATGACAGACTCGAATAGACAGATTCGAATAAACCCTATTTCGAATTTGATGATAGATTCGAATGTAATGGACTTCTCGAGTTTGTCAGTAAACTCGAGGAAGTTCATTATCAGATTCGAAACGCTGTCGGCCCAAATCTTCATCATAACCCATGATTTTAACCATTTTGAACTTAGAAAATCACATACATTAGTCCAACTAGGTTCTAATCACAGATATATGCAATTAATTTGACTATTTATTGGTCCAAACTTTGTAATTTTTGGAAAACACGATTTAGACCCTTAAACCTTCAAAAATCGATGATTTTGCCTAAAATGGTGTATAAAACTACATGAATCTTGTACAACCCAGTTGTTTGTACCTAGAAGTAACAGTAGAATCGAACACTAAGGCAAGAAACTCGACAAATTGTCGTTTATGTGAAAAACGGTAGACTCGAGCAATAGATTCGAAATCGCCTAAATGGATTCGAGGATATAGATTCGAAAACAGTAAGGAGTTAATGACTTCACTATTAACCTATATATACCACCTACCTTCGAATCTAAGGCCAATGTCGAATCTACTGACAGATTCGAAACCACACAATTTCGAGTTTGTCTTAAACTCGAATAAACACCAAACACTTAGAAAAATTTCGAAAATTTTGAAATAACTTCAACTTTTTCAACCTTTTCAACGGTATTGTGTAACAAGATAAACTATGCCAAATCTTTTACCCTAAGCACAAGATATTTCACGCAGTGTTTATTTTATCCAACTGTGAATGCACCCTCAGTAATTTTTGACCTTTTACCTAAGTAAAAAATAAACTAAAATAAAATAAAATAAAGTAAAATAAAATAAAATAAACTAAGGTAAAATAAAATAAAAATTTTGACCAAAAAATTTAACTTAGACTTAAGCTATATTTATTAAAATTCACAACCTAAGCTAAACAGTAAACAAAAATATTTTTGATGAGTATAGTCAAAGAAAGGTTCAATCAGATAGCGGTGTCTGATACTCACTCTCGGTACTTAAACTTTCACACTTAGGAATTTTTAATTCCTTTGATTGTTTGTCGTGACATACCCATTTAGCCGATTGTTGGTATTTACCCCTTTAAACATTCTACATTTCGGAATATCCCTTGGCATTTTTATTTATCATGAAATTATCTTACGTGACTCAGACATAGACAAACTTTTATGATCAAGGCACACAGACAAAGATTCTAACTTGTTGGTATTTGCAAACTTTCTTTAAAAGACAAACATCGGACACAGGTTGTCAGGATCTAAAAATTATAAAAATTATGAATAACCAAGATTAACTGATTTGAATTTATCAGAGTATAAATCAATAATCTTGCTTTGAATCAAAGTTTAATTAAGAAGTTTGCGGAATAACACTTAATTATTTTAACAAAAACTTTCAGAATCAATAAAGCATAAAACATAAGAAGTAATCAAGACTGTTTGTATTGCTGAATTCACTGATTACAATCACCTCTAATCTGTTTTGATTAGACGAAGAACACAGACTGTTCTTAGGGTTTTACAACCTTAGAGGCTTAAGAAAACTTAAACAATAAAGCAATTACAGACTCAAAATATTCAGAAAACTTCTCTCTATATGCATCTGTCTTCTATACAATATTCTGTCTATTTATATTGCTTTATGGACGTGTTTCCTTGAAGGACTATGACTTCTCTGATAGTAGATATGCTGGAATCTTCGTGTAGATATCATTCCTGAAAATCAGCACATTCTGTTTATGAAACTGTTGAGCAGCATGAATGACTTGACAGCATGAACTGAGCAGCTTGAGTTGTTTTGCTATGGCAGCTTGAACTTTTACACTGGCAGCTCGAGTTTCTTCAACTAACAGCATGAACTTTGTTCTTACATGAAAAATCTACTAACAGTCTGAGAAGTCTAAACTAACAGCTTGAGTATACTTAAACTATTTCCCAACAATCTCCCCCTAACTTAAATTCTTTATACAAGACTTTAAGTTCTATACAAATAAGGAAATGAAAAAGTAAACTGTTATATACAAACCAAGGCTTTCAAAAACTTACAACTGTGCAAGCTTCTGATCTACAGCCTTCAAAAATTCTCTCTTCATCTCTTCTTTATCACAAGATATCCTAACTGATTTTATTTGGAGCAGTATATCTTTTGAAAAATTATAAAACTCGAGATTGAAGAAAATACCAAACCCTTCTTTGAATGTGATCCTGTAAGTTCTGGATTTGACAAAAATATGAACTTCCTTGATCTGTTTCCCTTTCTTCTCAGCATCTTCTACTTCTTTTCACCTTGCTTGACCACAAACCCTCTTAGGTAATCTCCTAAGGTTTCATCATCTTGCATTGGGGCATGGGTTTGCTGGTCTAAGGCCTGATCTTGTTCTTCTGCTAACTTTCTGGCAATCTCAGCATCAAAGGCAATCTGGGCTTCTCTGGTAGAAAATTTGTGCTTTGGAGACTCAATCAGAATACCCTTGCCCTTATCTTTTGTAGCAGAAGATGTAGGTTGGACTGAACTGGATGGAGCTTGAATGCCTTCTCTTATAACAACTCCAGTTGCTCTTGTAGAAGCAGCTTGAGTTTCTAGGCTAACAGCTTGAGAAGCTGTTGGGACTGCTAGCCTAGAAGATGGAGCTGTTGATGCTGCTTGGACTGTTGGTGTTGGAGCTGCTTGGACTGGTTCAGGAACTTCCTGATTCTCCCCCTTTTTGGAAGCATTGGTTTGGTCAGAAGGACCTACAACCTTTGCCACATGGGTTTGAATCAACTGCTCTAGTTTGATGAGCTTATTTCCACAAAGAGTAAACCCTTTGTGTAGATTAGCCAGTTTCTGATTGTGAGCAGCTTCTGCCTGTTTGAGTGCATAAATTTGTGCCCCCTGTGCAGCAATGATGGACATTTGGTATTCCAACATTGTTACAACAGGTTTCAGCTTTGGATCCGTTAAGAGCATCAGTTGCAGGCTAGTCTCAAGATCAGAAAACACCAGGGGTGTTTGTGGTCTATCACTGACATTAACACCAGAAGTAGAAACCTCTGGGCCCCTCTTTTCTTGGTACTGGGGACTTCCAGCTCGTGTTTGCACACTTGCTGTTGCCATGGGTGTGGTCTTAGAGATGTTGGCCCTGTCCTGTGCCCCTTGTGCAGAGACATCAGTAGTGCCAGCCACAAAACCCATATGAACAGTCTCAGAAGAGATGTTCACCTCCTGATTGAGGTTGGGAGTGTCCTCAATTGGTTCCCTTTGGATATTCTGTGCAGAAGGATCCTCCTGCACAGGGATATATGGCTCTTGTCTAGGGGAGGAGGAGGAAGGAGCTCCTGGTCCCCTTTTCCTTTTATATAAGTATCTGAGTGGGCGTTTGGGCTGTACAAAAGGATCAGAGGGAATATGTGTATCATGAGGAGTGGGTTGGGGTCCTGGGGTTGAAGCAGTAATGTTAGGCTGTGTCTGCTCAGGCCCCTCTCCTCTGTTTCTTGTGATGATGTTCATCATTGCAGAGGGCAATGGAGCATCAATCTGACAAAATTGGCACTTGGCTTTATCAGCCTTTTGATTGAAGATAGTGAGTGCCTATGGGAAACATGTATCCTCTTATGTAAATTAGAAGTAGTGCAGGTGTGTGCAATTATTTTTGCCAAAAATCGAGGATACATCAAAAATTTCCCATGCTTCAGGGAATGATGCCTTAACATTCCTTGAAAGATCATATTTGAAAAATTGAACTGTTGGCCAGTAGAAAAGCACACTAAGGCAGTGGCAATATTTGAAGAAAATTCTGACCAACCAGTTCTTTTGGGGCTTAAACATTGCTGAATAATATGCACAAGGTATTTCCATTTAGGAGAAAAATGTGCTTTCAAGAAAGTAAAAGAATCAGCAGGACCCCTATATCCAATATTTTGAAGACCAAAGTGTAAAGCAGTAAGAGATAGGTCTTTTATACCTGTGGCATCTTGAAGATGCAGATGACTTCTGATGGACTCCTCAGTGATATTGATGGTAGTACCATCGATTGTGGAAGACAGGGTAGGCACTCCATTGATGGTTTGAACATAGGCACGATTCCAGAATTGCTCAATATGAGATATGTATATAGTGGGGTTAATATTGAGGGCATAGTGGATATGGGAGTGCCTGAGGAAGTCCATCATCTCATGGAACGGTTGAAGGTCAGTGTGTTTCAGGGTGTATGGGAGGCAGTTGTGTTCTTTTACGAACTCCATTGATCAAGAAACGACGGTTTGGGGTTTAGGGTTTGAAAAGAGTGTGTGTATCGTTCAGAGAGAAAACAGAAGGCCGTGGAAGAAGAATATGTAACTGGTAGTTACAACTGAACGAAACTGGGACCTTTAAAGGTTTCGAAAAGGTTAGGTCCCGCGCACACACTTGGAAAATTACCTAAATACCCTGCACACTTTGACAGATCAAGTGAAAATAACTAGCAGTCCGAGAAAATGAACTAGCAGCATGAGAAAAGACTCATGCTGTTAGTGTAAAATTGTGCAACTTTTCAATAGAACAGTGTCTCCCCCTTAAATTAGCATATTGAGTTGATAATAATAGAAACCAATTAATCCATGTTTACCATACCAATGTTTGATATTAGGAAAGTGAACCTTCCTACATCAAAAGGTTTTGTAAATAGATCAGCTAGCTGATCATCTGTATGTATTTTGGTAACTTGGATTAACTTCTTTTCATTACAATCTCTGATGAAGTGAAATCTGATTTCTATATGCTTGGTTTTTGGGAATTTCACTGGGTTTTGCACAATGCTAATGGCACTTGAATTGTCAATATAAATAGGAGTGGATAAGAAATTCATACCATAGTCTCTTAGCTGATTTTGAATCCACATTACCTGGGAGCAGCAGCTTGCAGCTGCTACGTATTCTGCTTCAGTGGATGATGTGGAGACAGTTGTTTGTTTCTTGCATTGCCAAGAGACCAGTCTTGCTCCTAAGTATTGACATCCACCAGTTGTGGATTTTCTGTCAATGTTGCAACCACCATAGTCACTGTCAGAATAGGCGGTTAGTTCAAAAGGAGAGTCTTTGGGATACCATAGGCCTAAATGTGGTTGGCCTTTAAGGTATCTGAAGATTCTCTTAACAGCAACCAAGTGAGAATCCTTTGGTGAACATTGAAACCTGGCACACACACAGACAGCAAACATTATATCAGGTCTAGAAGATGTTAGATACATGAGAGATCCTATAAGGGATCTGTATAGATGAATGTCCACATCTATGCCATCTTTGTCTGTATGGAGCTGTTTATGAGGATCCATTGGAGTGCTTGCAACCTTTGTGTCTTGATAGCCAAACTTTTCCAGTATGTCTTTGACATACTTTGATTGACTTATGAATAGACCAGTAGGCTTCTGTTTGACCTGCAGCCCTAGAAAGAATGTGAGTTCCCCCATTGAACTCATTTGAAACTTTTTGTGCATTAGGGCCTCAAAATCTTTGCACAACCTATCATTAGTTGAGCCAAAGATGATGTCATCAACATAGATCTGGACAAGAAGAATCTCAGTTTTGACGGATTTAGTGAAAAGTGTTTTGTCCAGAGTGCCTCTCTTGAATTCATTCTGTAGAAGATATGTGGACAGTGTGTCATACCATGCTCTGGGGGCTTGGTGAAGACCATAGAGAGCTTTGTCTAGCTTGTACACCTTGTCTGGATACTTGTAGTCTTCAAAACCAGGAGGTTGACACACATATACTTCTTCTTCAATTTTCCCATACAAGAAAGCAGACTTAACATCCATTTGATACACTTTAAAGCCTTTGAAACTTGCATATGCTAGAAATAGTCTGATGGCTTCAATTCTTGCTACTGGAGCAAAAACATCATCATAATCTATTCCCTCTTCTTGAGTGTACCCTTGTGCTACTAGTCTTGCTTTGTTTTTGATGACTATCCCTCTCTCATCCTTCTTGTTTCTGAACACCCATCTTGTACCTATTGCTCTCTTACCTTTAGGAAGATCCACCAGAGTCCATACATTCTGAATTTTAAACTGTAAAAGCTCTTCTTGCATAGCTTCAATCCAGGATGAATCTTTTAGTGCTTCTGATGCCTTTTTAGGTTCTAGTTGAGACATGAAACAGGCATGTTCAAAAGCAGCTAGGCTGAATTCTGGAACTGCTTGTTCAGCAGCAGCAGTCTCATTGTGAACCATCTTCCTTGTTTGAACAGGAGTGCTTGGATCACCCAGTATTTGATTGAGAGGGTGATACTTATGAACTCTTAGTGTGGGCTCTCTCTCTGTTTGGAAGGACGTTCCAAGGTTTGTGTCATCTCCATCAGAACCAGTGAATGGTTCAGTTTCTGGAACAGTTTGAGTTTCTAGGCTAACAGCTTGAGAAGCTGTTGGGACTGCTAGCCTAGAAACTGGAGCTGTTTCCTTTTGTGTTTGAGCTGTGTTGTCAGGACTTGGGAATGGCACTTCAGTGTCTGGATTTGCATCATGTTGAGTGCTCAGGATCCCTGGAGGATCACATGACAGAAGTGGTAGAGTGGTGAAATCATCCCAACTTGTTGAATCTGCAGCAGTCTGAAACTTTGTGCCAACAGCATGAGAAATTGTATTGGCAGCATGAGAATTTGTGTTAGCAGCTTCAACCCTGTATGCATCAGCTTCTGCAGTAAACTCAGCAAAGCTCAGAGAATTTGTTAGTGAATCTAAATCAAATAACCAATCAGGACCAGTGCCTTTGATGTTAGCAGTATTTTCATTAAATTCAACATTGGCACTTTCTTCAATTGTTTTAGACACTCTGTTGTATACTCTATAGGCTTTGCTTTGAGTTGAGTATCCTACAAAAAATCCTTCTTCAGCCTTACTCTCAAACTTCCCTAAGTGAGTCTTAGTGTGAAGAATAGTACATGGGCATTCAAAAGGCTTGAAGAAAGCTATTAGGGGACTTCTGTTGTGGAATAGCTCATAGGGAGTTTTCCCTTGTGATTGAACTACTTGAACCCTATTTAGAACATAACAGGCTGTATTAACAGCTTCTGCCCAGAAAGTCATAGGCAGATTGGAATCAGCTAACATTGTTCTAGCAGCCTCAATTAATAATCTATTCTTTCTTTCAGCTACACCATTTTGCTGTGGTGTTCTTGGTGCACTATATTGTCTAGCAATACCTTTGGACTCACAGAAACTGTTTAGAATTTGATTTTTAAATTCAGTTCCATTGTCTGATCTTATCACCTTAACTTTGGAATTGGATTGGTTTTCTATCTTAAGGATAAAAGACTTAACAAGCTCAGCAGTTTCATCTTTGGACCTAAGAAAGTAAACCCAAGTAAATCTGGTGAAATCATCAACAATGACTAAACAGTATGCCCTTTTATTCAAACTCAAAATAGATGTTGGACCAAATAGATCCATATGTAACAGCTGAAGAACAGATGAGATTGAATTTACTTCTTTGGCCTTATGAGAAGTTTTGTGTTGCTTACCTTTAAGACATGCTATACAATGATCATCACAAATGAACTCCTTTTGTGGTAAACCTCTTACCAGATTCTTTTTAACTAACTCATTCATGGACTTGAAGTTCATGTGACACATCCTTCTATGCCAAAGAGCAGACTCATTTGATGATGCTTTGGATATTAAACAACTTAAAGTATTTGATTTAGTCAAAAGAGCTGTGTCTAGGCAGTAAACATTGTCCTTTCTTGGTGTTCTAAGTAAAACAAGATTTTCAGGAATTTTGAAATCCTTTGAAAGAACAATGCACTCAGAATCTGTGAACAGAACAATGTTTTGTTTGTCACAGATTTGAGAGACACTCAATAAATTGTACTTAAGCTGTTCAACATACAAAACATCATGGAATGTCATGTTGCCTGCATTTACAGTACCTTTACCTGTAACCTTACCTCCTTTTGAATTGCCTCCAAATGCGACAAAACCTCCATCAAAGCCTTTGAAATTTGACAAGCATTCAGAATTGCCTGTCATGTGCCTAGAGCATCCACTGTCCAGATGCCATCTTGTCCTAGGAGGAGACCTGTGGTTGCCCTGCACAAATAACAGCTTAGTTAGTAGTGGAGTAAACCCAAACCAAATTGGTTTTGGGTTGGCCTTGTACATTGACATAACTAAAAACTGTTTTTGACTTCTTATATTTGGTGAGATCTACTGATGGAGTCTTTGGAGAGTATTTAGTGATAATATGAGGTATCCAACTATTTTGATCATCTTTTCTTCTAACAGTCTCAGATGATTCACTAGCAGCTCCAGTTTGGTGCCCAGCAGCTTGAGCTGTGTTTGTAGTGCTAACAGTTTCACTTTTTGCACTACCAGCATCAGATTTTGACTTAGCAGTCTGATCTTTTGCATTAGCAGTGTGATCAACAGATTTGTCCTTGACACACCATATTTGTTTAAAACTTGATTTTGGCTTTGCCAAAACTTGTTTTTGATGTGTGGACTGTTTTTTGTTAATTTTTGAGAATCTGTGATCAACTGTTCTCTTTGGAGCTGCTGTGGAAGGTTTCACGTTTGAGTGTTTTGCCTGTTTAGGATTTGATTTTGTGTGATGCACAGGCTGTTTTGCAACAGCTGGTTTGTAAAAACAATCCTTGGCTAAATGATTCTTCCTTCCACAGTGAAAGCATTTTTTGACAGTTTGAATTGGAACACCAGACTTTTCTGTCAATTTCTGGTTCTTGTTTCTCTGGTTTCCTCTTACCTGCTGTTGTTTAGGAAACTTTTGAACACCATGCTTTTGGCATGTGCAGATAGAAACAGTTTTACCTCTTTTAGTTCCTTTTGATGAAGATGCAGTGTTACAGTTAGAATGTACAGAAACTTGTGGAGTAGCATTGCATACACTCATCTTCTCTTTTCCTTTCTTACTGGGAACTTGGACTTCTATGGGTGCACTCTTTGTGTCACAGTCTCTATTTTGACTCTTATCTTCTTTTAATTCAGGACTGTTATCAAGGATAGGATCTACAATAGTCATAGACTCATCTAGTGGTTCATTGACAAGTCTATCAGCAACTTCACTCATTGGATGAATGTACTTGTTATTATATGGAGGTGGAGTAGCTCTGTATCCTATTCCTTCTTTGGGATTGACCTGAGATTTGACTCTATCTTTGAATTGAACTTCCATTAGGTGTTCTAGCTTTTGATTTGCTAACTTGAAGTTACCTAGATCTATGTTAACAGATTCCAGTTTCTCATTAGCCTCTAACACCTTCTGTTCAGTTTCTTCTACCTTTTTATTCAGAGATTCTATTTTCTTATTGAGTTCCTTTTTCTCCCATTCATGATAGTTTCTATCATACCCCATTTGAATCTCATTATCCTTATAATCATTGATCTGTTTTTCCAGATCTTCTATGGCTTGCATATATTCATATCTCCTTTCTTCCATCTTAGCTAGAGTTTTGCACATGCTCTCATTATGATCTCTGTACTTTTTAACCATATTTTTGCATGATTGAGAGCAGAGTTTAGAGTTTACCTCAGATGGTAGTTCAGTTGAGGAGACATTTGAGGTTTCTGCCATAAGTGCTTGATTTTGGAATTCTTCCTCTGTCTGATCACTCCAGTCAAACACATTGTCTTCTTGAGAGACAAGTGCCGTTGATGAGGAAGCTTGAATGGGCTGTGAAGTCCTTGATGGTTGTTGACCTTGAGATCTACATTCTCTGGCAAAGTGACCAAGCTTATGGCATTTATAGCATTCCACTTTTGATTTATCAAAAGATGGTTTGCCTTCTGTTTTGGCTTGAAAGTTGGTCCTACCAGTTCTTTTCAGAAATCTTTTGGCTCTTATGGTCAGCATTGCATGTTGCCACTTTAAATCCATCTCTTCAAGATCATCTGGATGAATTTGTTCCAAGTCTTCAACATTTAGAGCAAATAATCCATCATTGGCAACAAAAGCTTCATAATGAGTTTCAGCAGAATTGCCATCACCACCTGAAAAAGAATCACAGTTATTAGATTTTTCTGAGGATAGAAGAGCAGTGTTGTGATTATAAGAAAAGGATTTCTTTTTAGCATCAATTTCAGTCTCAAACACTCTTAGACTGTTGTATAGATCATCCAATTCTATCTCATCAAGTGTGTCTTTTGTTCTCCACTGTGCAGCATAGACTGTCCATTCTTCTCCAAGAGATCTGAGAAACTTTCTGTTGACTTCATCTTGATCCAGATTGACCTTTGCACTTTCCAGTTCACTTATCAGTTTGTTGAACCTGTCAAAGATTTGAGTGAGGTTTTCATTCTTGCCACCAGAAAAGTTTTCATACTGCTGTTTCAAGAGGTCCTTTTGATTTCTCTTGGTACTTGCATTACCAGCAAACCTCTTCTCTAAGGCATTCCAAAGAGAGTGAGCAGTATAAAATTTTTTAAACTGATGTTGATAAGCATTAGGAATGGCTATTTGTAATAATGTGAGTGCTTTCACTTCATTCATTCTAGCCTTCCTTTCAAGTTCAGTTTTTGGAGGAGTTTTTACTGGTTTTCCCTCAGCATCAAGTTCTGGATCAACTGCAGGAGGAAATTCAACAGCTTCCCATATGGCATAATCAATGAATTGAATATGCTGTTGAATCCTGAGTTTCCACATCTCAAACTCAGTGGGCTTGAGCATAGGCACTTTGAGTCCTTGCCCAGATCCACTGCTGCTATTTTCAAATTCCATTGAAAAAGATTAAAAATTTGAAAGAAAGTTTTTGACTTTGAAAAACAAAGAACAACTTGGTTTGAAAAACCTGATTTGAATAACCTGGTTTGACAAACCTGGCTCTGATACCACTTGTCAGGATCTGAAAATTATGAAAATTATGAATAACCAAGATTAACTGATTTGAATTTATCAGAGTATAAATCAATAATCTTGCTTTGAATCAAAGTTTAATTAAGAAGTTTGCGGAATAACACTTAATTATTTTAACAAAAACTTTCAGAAACAATTAAGCTTAAAACATAAGAAGTAATCAAGACTGTTTGTATTGCTGAATTCAATGATTACAATCACCTCTAATCTGTTTTGATTAGACGAAGAACACAGACTGTTCTTAGGGTTTTACAACCTTAGAGGCTTAAGAAAACTTAACAATAAAGCAATTACAGACTCAAAATATGCAGAAAACTTCTCTCCTTCTATATGTAACTTCTATACAATATTCTGTCTATTTATATTGCTTTATGGACGTGTTTCCTTGAAGGACTATGACTTCTCTGATAGTAGATATGCTTGAATCTTCGTGTAGATATCTTTCCTGAAAATCAGCACATTCTGTTTATGAAACTGTTGAGCAGCTTGAATGACTTGACAGCATGAACTGAGCAGCTTGAGTTGTTTTGCTCTGGCAGCTTGAACTTTTACACTGGCAGCTCGAGTTTCTTCAACTAGCAGCATGAACTTTGTACTTACATGAAAAATCTACTAACAGTCTGAGAAGTCTAAACTAACAGCTTGAGTATACTTAAACTATTTCCCAACAAGTTATTTTATTTAATCCGATTTTAAATTTACTTAATGTTAACTATTATTGCTTTGAAACTTTTTTTTTATTTTTTTATGTTTTGATTTCTTTCTATTTCTATATATTTTTATAAAATAAATAATATTACACATAATTTTCACTACATGTAAAATATAGTGAAATTATTTCCTTTTCAATATGAATTATTAATTTTTTTCTATATAAAGAAATATATAATCATTATTATCATAAAACACATTGTATATTATCAAACTTTATTTTAACAGAAAAACACATACATCCCTAATCTTACTTTTAAATTTACACCTTTATATATTATCCAATATTAGTTACCATTCTTAATCTGTTTGATACATAACACTATTCATATATCAAATAAATAAATAAATATATATATATATATATATATATATATTATTTATTAAATATTTTCTTATTATTGTAATTGTTGTTTTAATTATCATCTTTATTGTTAAATAGTTTATATATATAAACCTAGAATCAAATGAGATGTTAAATAAATCTCGAGAAATGTGAGAAGCACGATGATCCACTTTTACGTATTAATTCACCTTTTTTATTATATAAATAATAAATCATAAATTACGAACTAAGTTGATATCGCCAATTATATGTATATTTTATTGGCGATATCCATGGAATTTTATGTATAATATTTGCATGGATTTGATGGTTTTTATGGTTAAACGTATATTTATTGTTCGTCCCTTGTTTTGGCTAGGTTCAGGAAGAAATGAAAGAAATTGGATGTCATGCGTTTGTTTCGTATTTTGGTCATATCTCTCTCATACGAACTCGGATTCAAGCGATTCAAAAGCCCCAGACGAAGAGGAAACATGGGGCTACAACTTTCATGTTTTGAGTTTTGGCCAAAATAGTGTTAGGCATGGCATGCTCTTAAAAAGGCACGGTGTGCCCTCCCAGGCACACCATACTTCGTTTTTCATGACATGTTTTCGAGAACTCCAAACATTAACGCACGGCGTGCCTAATTTTATGCACGACTTGCCCTCCTGAAAACCATCATTTCAGAGATATTTTTGGGCCAATTAGAGGATGACAACACATAGGCACGGCGTGCCTTACTTTTAGGCATGGCGTGCCCTCATCTGGCTATCAAAACTCGTTTTCCTTTGCATTTATTCATTCTTGGAAGATTTCCACCCACAACATACATAAAAATACTCTCTTGGGAGAGGAAGGAAGCTCATTTGGGCTATTTTGGGAAGATATCTTGGAGGGGAACACCACCACAACACCGAAAAACACTGTTAGGGGAGTTCTAACATCTCTAACTCATTTGGTTATGTTTGTTTTTCCCATTTGTATGATGAACATGTTGTGTTACCCTATTTCTATGGAGTAATTGTTTTGTAATCATGTGGGTTTGTAAACCCTAAACATTGGATGACTTTTATTTTGTGTTGGATGATATATTATTATTGTTTCTTGCTTTGAAAGAAGATTTATATCTTTGGTTATGTATTTGCTCGTGTTTACCATAAATACTTGATTTTCCACAATGTGAGTTGCGTTTAACTAGTATTTGTTCTTATTGAAATAATGTGTTCGTTTCATTGAGTCTTTTAAGCTTGTGAGAGTAAAAATGGTAAAACTTGATTTATTCAAAGTCAGAAGCCGAGCACGCTACGCATTTGCGTGAAATGTTAGAGACTCTTCGAAGAGTGCCAAGTTCTCCAAATGCGATT
This sequence comes from Centrapalus pauciflorus, assembly GCA_020465985.1. Classification (NCBI taxonomy): domain Eukaryota; kingdom Viridiplantae; phylum Streptophyta; class Magnoliopsida; order Asterales; family Asteraceae; genus Centrapalus; species Centrapalus pauciflorus. Next base: position 34,038 of record JAANYP010009165.1, on the reverse strand, counting down.
TTTGGCTGCGGAAAGTACAGTTTTTAGGGCATGTTATTTCTGAAAGCGGAGTATCTGTTGATCCGGCCAAGGTTGAGGCAATACGAAATTGGGAGCAACCAAAGAATGCTTCTGAGGTAAGGAGTTTTCTTAGATTGTCGGGGATTATCGCCGTTTTATACGCGATTTCTCTAAGATCGCGGTGCCTCTAACTTCTCTCACTAAAAAGAAATCTGCTTTCGTATGGGTCGATGAGCAAGAGAAAGCCTTTCAAACTTTAAAGACTTGTTTGGTGAATGCCCCGATTCTTGCCTTACCTGAAGGCAATGAAGACTTGGTGGTTTATAGTGATGCTTCAGGTTCGGGCCTCGGTTGTGTACTTATGCAACGGGGAAAAGTTATCGTGTATGCCTCGCGACAACTGAAAGATTATGAGAAGAAGTATCATGTTCATGATATGGAGTTGGCTGCGGTGGTTTTTGCTTTAAAGTTGTGGCGCCATTATTTGTATGGCACTCGTTGTCAAATATATACTGACCACAAAAGTTTAAAGTATATATTTGATCAACCGAATCTTAATATGAGACATCAGCGAGCAATGTAGTTGATTAAGGATTTTGACTGTAAAATTCTTTACCACCCCGGAAAAGCCAATGTAGTGGCTGATGCTCTTAGTCGAAAGATGTACAGTGATTGAAAAGAAGCTCTTCACTCTGTACTCAATTATGTGTCGGTCAGACCATCGATTATTGATGATATACGGAGATGGCAAGGTGAAGCACTCCAAGCTGGAAATCTTAAAGTCGAACGTCTTGTAGGGCAAGTTTCTTTATTAGTCGATAACTCTCTTGGGTTGAAGACTTATAAGGAGCGAGTTTGGATTCCGAAGTTAGGCGGACTTCGTGAGATTTTGTTGAAAGAAGTTCACAATTCCAGATACTCATATCATCCCGGTAGTACCAAAATGTATCGAGACATGAAAGCGGAGTATGCCAAGATTGAAGCGTGATGTTGGAAGTTACGTGGAGAAATGTATGGTGTGTCTGCAAGTCAAAGCTGAGCACCAGAAGCCCTATGGTAGTATGCAGCCACTTCCGATCCCGGAATGGAAGTGGTATCATATTACTATGGATTTTGTTACTAAGTTGCCAAAGACATTGCGCCAGCATGACAGTATTTGGGTTATTGTTGATCACCTCACAAAGTCAGCTCAGTTCATTCCCATTCGAGAAACTTATTCCCTGGAGCGGTTAGCTCAAATCTATATCAACGAGATCGTTTCACGCCACGACATTCCTAAGTCAATTGTATCAGATCGTGATTCTCGCTTTACTTCTCGTTTTTGGGATAGCTTTCAGCAAGCCTTGGGTACTCGAATTAAAATGAGTACGGCGTATCACCCGCAAACCGATGGTCAAAGTGAGCGCACCATTCAGACTCTTGAAGATCTTTTACGGGCATGTATTATTGACTTTGGTGGTTGTTGGGTACTCACCTACCATTGGTTGAGTTTACCTACAATAACAGTTATCACTCCTCTATTGGTATGCCACCTTTTGAAGCCTTGTATGGTCGGAAGTGTTTGACTCCGACTTGTTGGCAAGAAGCAGGAGAGAAGCCATTGTCCGGACCCGAGATTCTTCAATTAACTCATGATAAGATCAAGTTAGTTCGAGACCGTCTCAAAGCAGCTCAAGATCGGCAGAAAGTTTATTCAGATAAGAAGCACAGGCCAGTTGACTTTAAAGTTGATGATTATGTGATGTTGAAAGTTTCCCCGTGGAAAGGAGTACTTCGTTTTGGAAGGCGGGGAAAACTGAAACCTCGATACATTGGACCTTTCAAGATCCTTGAAAGAATCGGATCACAAGTCTACCGTTTGGAGTTGCCTGAAGAGTTAGCGGGGATTTATAATGTATTTCATGTTGGTTATTTGCCAAAATGCCTCGTTGAACCAGATTCGGCTGTGCCAATGACTGATATCCAAATTGATAATAAGCTGAGATATGTGGAGGAGCCCGAGTCAATTCAAGGTGAGAAAGTTAAGAAGCTTCGAAATAAAGAGATTGAGATGGTTCTTGTCAAATGGAAGAATCACCGTGGTGAACATCTTACATGGGAGACAAAGGCCGAAATGATGGCTAAATATCCGGCGTTGTTTACTTTGAAGTGATTCCGTGGGCGGAATCTTTTCAACGGGGGAGGAATTGTAACATCCGACATTTTAGGTACCATTTTTAGTATCTAAATTTTCTAAATAAGTATCTAAATAATTATTATCTCGCAAAATGAATAATAAGGGAATGAAGTATAAATAATAAGCATGCTTTAGAGGCTTGTACCCTATGAACCATTAGTAGTAAATGCTTTCAATAATCGAGAATGAGATTATAATTTAAAGATGGGTGATATATATATATATATATATATATATATATATATATATATATATATATATATATAAGAATTAAAACTTTGGTGGCCAATTTAATAAAAATGAAAAAGATGAAAGGGCTTAGTTGCAACTTTAAATACTAAAATCAGATTTTTAGTGTATAAAATTCTTGATTGGCCTAGAAGGTTTGACCTATCTCTATATATACGCTTCTTGTGCTCTCCCCCACGATTTTTTGGAGTACATTGCATACAAGGAAGATACTTCAGTAATAATCAGAGATTTTGAGGAAGGAAGGAGCTTTTAAGGTAAGGGTTTGCAATCTCATCTTCTCCATTAATGTATTACATTCTTCATCTTGACTCTTAATTCATTAATGGTAGATTTAGGTCATGTAAAACCAAGCAAAAAGAGGTGAATCATAAATTATTAGATAAGAATCATCAAGTATAAAAGTGTTATTTACAACTCTTGTAAGTGTACTTAAAGGATTCCATTGTAATGTTGATAATGAAACTTGTATGAACCCAAATGGGTTAATGGTGATTAAACCTAGACTTTGTAGGAATCAAATGAGGATTCATTGATGTTAAATAGATTGAAAAGTGTTTATAAGTTGTATTTGAATCATATGTGAAAGGATTTAAGTTGTACAAGTTGCTAAATTGAGTTTTGGGCTATATTGGGGATGTGCAGTCAAGAAAAACGAGCAGACCAGGTCAGGGGACAGAGGGCCACACTGTGACCCCTCACTAGTCATGGCGTGACCAACTCTCTGATGTGCAAAAGTCGTTTTGAGCGTTGGTCAGTTTGGCTTGGATCTTATACGTGTTTTGCACTTCTAAATTAAGGGTTTAGAGTATTGTAAAGTCAAAATAGGATTAGGGAACTTATAAGTCTTTCAAGTGATGTATGAAACTTTCTTGAAGGAACCGAAAATGTGTGGTTATGCCACACAAGTGTTGAGTTGGGTTGTTTAAGCCTTAGAGTCACCAATCACATGCTAAAACATGATAATTGATCATTTTAACCATTAAACCATAGTTGAGAGATATTTTAAGGAACTTGGACCATAATTATAAGTTCATAAAAGTGAATAAAAGCCATGATAAGGAGTTGTTCTTGACTTTTAACATGCTTGATGATTGTATGTTATGTCTAGGTATCTCTTAGCTAACTTCGGCGATCGTTGGAGCTTGGGGCGAGAATTTACTCACTTTTGGCCATATATTGTGTTGGCTTATATTTCGATTGTGAGTACTAGTGTTAATATGTACCCCTTATGACATAACATTGTTTGTTTCATATGCTTATGTCGTTCAATTGCTTGGAATTGCATCACATTACCTTTATTGATCCTTATGCTTACGCTCTCTCTATATTTGACTTATATGGCTGGTCTTAACATGTACATGTTTATTACATTACTTATGATATAGTACATTACTGTGTGATATGTACATTATAGCCATACTACCGATGACCTCGGGGTATGATGACGTACTTCATTAATTGGCGTGAGTACGATGCCGGGTACTGCGGGCCCCGATGATTTTTGGTGCTACACACTCCCTGGATGTACTCATAGTGTGTAGTGTTGTCGTGACATTATCAAGAGTGTCCCTCTTGATATGTCTCATCTCCTTTGATATCTCTTATATGATAATGTTTTATTGTGATGATTCATGTCTTGCAGGTTTATTAATCCGGTTAGCTATTGATTGTGGTACATTATTGATCTAGTGTCAAGATCAAAATTACTACCTAAGATTAACTGGTTTGAATTAATCAGAGTATAAACCAATAACCTTGTATTAAATCAAAGTCCAATTAAGAAGTTTGCGGAATAACACTTAATTGTTTTAAGAAAAGCTTTCAAAACAAATAACACATAAACATAATCAATAATCAAGGATCACTTGTATTGTCAAACTCAATGATTACAATTAGCTCTAATCTGTTTGATTAGACGAAGAACACAGATTGTTCTTAGGGTCTTTCACTACAACAAAATGAAGCTAAAGCAACATGGGAAAAGTGTTGTGTTAGGCCTTAAAAGTGTTGCTATAGGCCTAATGCGACACTTTATGTAGTGCCACCTTAGCCAACGTCGCCTTAGGTCTAAAGCAACACTTTCACTAGATAATGCAACACTTTTCAAAAGGGTTGCCATTATTTTATAAATGCAACACTTTTTGAATGCAACACTTTTTGTATTCTAAAGCAACACTTTTTAATGTGTTGCCATTATTTTATAAATGCAACACTTTGTATACTCTAAAGCAACACTTTTAATTTATTGTTACCAACTTATAGCAACACTTTACTTATCAAATGCAACACTTATCAAATGTTGTCATTATCTAAATGCAACACCATTATCAATCTATTGCAACACTTTTCTTATTTTTTTTATTTAATACAAATTCAATAAATTACTATATTGATTTGTAATATAATACCAAATTCAATAATATGAATTAACAATAAAAATAATATCATATTATTCAAATTGTATTCCAACAATATTAAGGTCTAACCAAAAATAACCATAATGAAATGTACAAGCAACACAGAAAAAAGTCGACTACAATCCCAAAACGTATATTCTTAATATCCTAGACTTGAAATTTCTTTCTTATGAAGTCGTTACTTCATTTCATCATCTTTGCAAGCTCTACACATGACTTTGCATATTCCAAAAGAACGTAGCCTGAAACATACAAAACCAATACACAATATTGTTAGTGTGTTTGGTAATTTAAATGATTGAAAAAGAATTATAAAGCAAAAATTGTCTGAAAGATGCACTTCAAAGGTAAAATAATTCAACATATAAAGTAAAATGTTCTCATACCTTCTAATACACGTGTACAAAATTCATCCTAAGTATTGCTGAATTTCAAAACGTAGCTCTTCTACAAGCCTTTCCAATTGAGCAAACTTGACCAAATTAAACTTCTCAAAACTCTTTTCCTGCTCATATTTGTATAATCAAAAGAAAGATTTAAACTACAAAGGTCATCACAAATCATGCTAAAATAATTTTTTTTATAAAAAAACTACACCACCAAATCAAGTCTACTAACTACACTTCTTCACTTGTCCTTATGTAAGTTGCTACATAAAGGAATGATGGGTGTCGAAAACATACCTCAACACAAACCGTGTTGACAGCTTCGAAGAAACTGGTACAAATATATCAGATTCTTGTGCCATCCTGTGGATTACTCTTCTTACTATGTCACCCAGATACATTCCAGATATCATTTTCTCCAAACCCTATAGTAGGATCTCTGTATTAGTTGCAAGATGACTGAGAAAAAATATGGCAAGTACAGAATGAAAATTATCCGTGAGCAGGGACTCAACAAGATACAAAATTAACCTGATCATTAGGGTTCTGGCTCTCAGCATCCAGATCAATGTCATATGATGTTCTAGGCAAATGTGAGGACCAAAAGTTACCCCATTCCATGTTGATAACCTAATCGACATTTAAGTTATACGGGTGAATTGAAGCGTTTCCATTTCCAACTTAGATGATACATGATAGTAAAAAAGACCAAGGATACCATGCCTCTTGAAGCCGTGAGAAGACCTTGACATTTTATAACTGCGTCAGCCCACTCCAAGTAGCAGGCATTGGTACCAATTCCGATTACCACTGCAGCAACTGTGTCTTTATCATAAAAATGTCCAAGCGCCAATTGTACAGATGAAAGTTGATAGTGTGTCACCATTAATGGTTCAAAGTTTCTAGTGTGTTGCCTTCATCAAACCTAATTGCACAATTTTCTATCATCAGATGGGAACACACCTGTGATCAACATAGCATGAAGTAGCATCCCACGTAAGTGATATCCTTTAGCAAACCTAATTGCAAATTTTTGTATCATCAAAGGACAGTTAGGGTTCAATGAACATTACCAATTATTTGTATCATAACAACAAAATTTTATATCAAAAAAAGTTGCAAAGAAAAAGATATTATTATTTAAATGGGATACTTGGATAGGTGAAGTTGCAGATTGCCCCACTCCAGCAGCAGCACCAATTGGTACAAATAGATGGGGAAAAGCAGGAGTCAAGATTTCCAAAGAAGAAGAGCAGTGTTTTCCATCAGATCAGCAAATAACCTCCATCCCTTTGGATTCACATCGAGTGATGTGTAATAATCCTGCTCAGTAATATCAAGGTAGTCACGCCTAAATGAAATCTTGATTCAAAGCACAAAAATTAACGAAGGCAGAAACATAGTTTTCTTGATTCTTTATTAGAACATTGAAACTTACTATTCTAGGGAGAAGCGCAAGACCTGCAGCTAAGCCCTTCTTAGTATACCTTAACAGTAGCCTTTTCAAAACCTTATCCTTAAGCAGAACCATAGCTCTTCTTCCATCATCTTTGTGCCCTCTATTTGTGATGGGATTATCAACATACTGATATGACAAAAAAACGCATTACAGCCTAGTCTTACAGCAATCAATAATTAAAGATGAAAGTATAATGGCATGCAAAGCATAACCCACTTTATTCCACAAACAGAAGTGTCTCACTGATTTATGAGGGCAGTCTGGACAGACAGAATTTGGACTACAATCTAGTAAAAAAATATCAAAAAACTCAATGGTATGTTAAAACACCCCACGTATTAGACATGAATTTCGACAACATTTTATTACGTTCTGCAAGGAAATTAAGTTGTGTCACCAAAATATAAACCAGCTTGTTAATAATTAGATTTAAAGACTTAGAAAACTGTTTTAAATTCATAAGCATACATATAGGGGGAAATTTAAAAAAAAAGATTTAAATGGACCAAATAGCTCTTAGGAATGCATGTCAAAAGAGTCTGCTATAAGTTTTAAAGAGGCAGGGAACTTTTATGTAAAATCACAAAGTTGATCAAGTATATTGTGTTTACCCTCAAAGCATAAACGTGGATTTGGTCGGAAGTGTCTTCAGTGATCCAGGCGTGTTCGTATTTCAGGTTTTACTAAGTAATCAAAAGAGAACAGAATTGTAAGGTGTCTACGACTGCTACAATATGTCAATATGCACTAAAGAAAGAAAGGGAAAATAACAAAGAGAGAGAGAGAGAGAGAGAGAGAGGTGGTAGAGCTTACGTTTCATCATATTTGTAATTTTTGTACTATTGTTTACATCCCATAATTTGACAGTTGAATCAACCGAACCAGATGCAAGAAGTGAACCCTCGCAACTGAAACATTAGAATTTTCAGAAAAATCATCCCCTGTTTTGAATCGTACTGATGACATTGTTGCAAGGGAACAAGAGAAGTTGTACCTGAAAGCAAGCGACCAAATACAGGAAGTATGACCCACAAGAGGAGTGACACACCGGCCATTAGAAATATCCCACATCATTATAGTTCCATCTTCCTCACCGGACGCCATGTATCGACCATCTGGTGACATTGCTAAAGATAAGATCATACTCCTATGACACCCAATGAAAATGTATGCATTAACCAGTTTGAACATCCCATAAACAAACAGTCTTGTCACTGGATCAAGTTGCAAGGTTATTGCAGTTCATATGCCATTGTACGCATTGCTAAAAAGGATCCACTTTATAAACCAATTTTAAGGAAAACCATAACTTACAACCCAGCACATACAAAAATTACTCACATCAACATTAGATAGGTGTCCAGCCAGGATTCTTAGAGGTTGTATTCTATCCGGTGACCAAATATAGAAAAAAAACATTAAAATTTAAGGGATGGCTTCCTTTTCTAGAAGAGATATAAAATGGACTGGAAACTTTTAGAATAACACCCCTACACATAACAGGAACTAAATTCTGAAATTTTATGTTACAAATCCATTGAAGCAACTATTTTCATACATACGCATGGGGTACATCTAGGATACTTATTATAAAAATATATGACCCAAATGCTTTCAGATCAAGACATACGTCTTATAGAAGCAACATCAGTTTCAAAGCAGCATGAACTGTGTGACACCCTTGCCACATTAACCACCAATTACCATTCACCCAGGATTAATCACCAACAAACACTTAACATAATGATCTGATAGCTTAATAATAGTGCGGAAGCAAAATACATAAGTACATAAATTTAAAATATTACAACTGAACCTAACACCCTATGGTGCTACAAGGTTACATGTCTAGTCTACATACTCAAACATTTTACATTATCCCAAATTTATTACATCAATAATTCCATAATCCAAATACCAAAGAAAACGGTAGAAATCTTCAATCACTTCAATAGATTTCCTAGCTAGATGGTCCCGCAGCGGATTTCCCTTTTCCTGTAAAAATTCAACAACTGAAAGGGTAAGCTAAAGCTTAGTGAATACCAGATGATTTTCACACATTCTACAAATCTTTATGATGCCCCCAGAGTATCCGCGGTAACACATACCGTATACTCCACACGTATCCCTGATACGCAAACCTGAGCCGCAGCTCCTTCGAGCTGACACTCGGCATAAGAACAACCAACCATCTGAGGCAGACATTACATCGGGGATGACCTACTGTCTATCCTGACCACAGAGGTGTCAAACTCTTGGTCATATAGCACAGTAACATCAGAGTACAGATGCGACCACGCAGGTCCATCGAAAGGATGCACAACAAATGAACGGACATGCAACAAATATGAATGTGCATCAACATAAACGCATGTTAGTAGAATGCCAAACGAACATGAAACAACAGCCTCAGCAGGCAATGCAAACATAAAGCAGATGCAGACATGTTAAAAATCAAAGGTACTCACAGTGGGTGCGTTATTAATCTTTAAGCAAATTTTATTTCTCCTCGGGATTTCAACCGGATCAACCAAGTACCCCACTGTGGGTTAAACAACACCACAAGGGACCTGTAAGTCATTTGTAACAACACATTGTGTTAATATCTTGTTTAATTCCATAAAACTTAATTTTTATAAGTTTTTACCATTTTTGATCCCAAATTCGGATCCATGTCCGAATTCGGACCCCACCCGAATTCGGACCCCCAATTCGGTTCTCAATATATGCCCTATTTCGGACCTATGCCAAATTCGGACCACATCCTAATTCGGTCCATATCCGAATTCGTTCAGCAACCGAATTCGGACCCTCATCCGAATTCCAACACTTAGAAATTATTTTGCTAATTTTGAACATCAACATTTCGGATCCTGTCCGAATTCGGTCCGGATCCGAGTTCCTGCTGGATCCGAATTCGGACATCCGAGTTCATATTGGTGCAGTCTTGATATTTTTCCAGATTTAATCCAAGTCATTTTTGGTACTAAATTCAATACGTGAAATAACTTACACCAACTAAAATATACTTGATTACAACCATTTTCTATCACTAAAGTAACACATTTACATACCAAATTTATCCCCTTTTGACCCTTTTTGTACAAGCCGTCGCACACACACACATTAACACACACAAGTCTTCGAAAATCATACTTATAATGCGAATCAGAAGCTGAAATTTAACATATAGCATCTCATACACTAGATTTAGATAAATCCATAACAATATATTACATGCATCAACATCTTCAACTCCAAATCTAATTTTCGGTTTTTATCAAAACCGAACCCAAAAACCATCAAAATCGTAGTGTTGATGAAATGTTTACCTTAATTCGATGATTGCAGATGTTTTAGTTCCTTGAATGCAATCTTATTCCAGATTTTCAGCTTCAAAATCCAATCTTTGATGATCTTCAAATTTTTAGAGAGAGAGAGAGAGCCGAGAGAGTATAGTTGTAGAGAGAGAGTGAGTTAGTTCAAAATGAAAGACTAAGGGCCTTTTATTCCATAATTTCAACTTTTGACACTTTTAGCCCCTTAACTTATCTGGTTCCAATAAATACTGAGTTTGTCTTAGTTTTACCCTTACTAACAATTATAAATCATAATAATAATTCAAAATTCCAAAGCTTCATAATTTCTCAAAATAGCAACCAACTTTCATAAATCAACTTAACTTACAAATTTAAACTTAATAAACTTCAATTATAATAATTTTAATCCGAGGATGTTACAGCATGGGCTCCACCACGCTCAACTTCGTCCTCGAAGTTACTCGGATATGAAAAGTTGCGGATATTTCTTTAACATCTCAGACTTAGGCTCCCACGTATGATTTGCTCCTTTGTGATGCTTCCAACGAACAAGCACCATCTCTATTTCCTTGCTTCTCAACTTCTTTACTTTCGTATCTAGCACACACTCCGGCTCTTCAACATACCGGAGCCTTTCATCAATTTGCAATTCAGTGTGATCTGCCCAATCTTCGTTTTCGGCAGTGAATGACTTCCTGAGATTTCCCACATGGAATACCGGGTGTATGCCTGACATTTCTTCCGGCAACTCTAAACGATATGACTGGTTTCCAACTTTTTCTATTATCTTAAATGGCCCAACAAATCTTGGAGCCAGCTTTCCTCTTTTTACAAAACGTGTAACACCCCTCATAGGTGACACCTTCAAATAAACCCAATCATTTATATCGAAACTGATTGGCTTGTGCCTCCTGTCGTAATAACTTTTCTGGCGATCCTGGGCCGCCTTCATATTCTGTCTCACCAACTGAATCTTTTCATTCGTTTCTTGTAGTAATGCCGGCCCAGCAATCGGCGTTTCACCGGTTTCTCTCCAACATGTAGGAGTCCTACATCTTCTCCCATACAATGCTTCAAACGGCGCTTTCTTGATCGTCGCGTGGTAACTGTTATTGTATGAAAACTCGATCAGTGGCAAATGATCGTCCCAATTGCCACCGAGGTCTAACACACACGACCGCATCATATCTTCGAGTGTTAGGATGGTCCTTTCACTTTGACCATCGGTTTGCGGTCGGTAAGCCGTACTCATAGCAATCCTCGATCCTAACCCTTCTTGTAATGCCGACCAAAAGTTGGAAGTAAATCGGCTATCCCGGTCCGATACAATAGACTTTGGCACCCCGTGTCTAGAAACTATCTCAGCCACATAGATCTGTGCTAACCTTTCCAGAGAATATCCTTCCCGAATCGGAATAAAGTGTGCGGACTTAGTTAACCTATCGACTATCACCCAAACTGCATCGTGTTGACGCCTAGTCTTCGGCAACTTTGTAACAAAATCCATCGTTATGTGTTCCCACTTCCATTCCGGAACGGGAAGCGGTTGCAAACTACCGTATGGTTGCTGGTGTTCGGCTTTCACTAACCGACAAGTTCGGCATCTCTCCACGTACTGTCCGATATCTTTCTTTAATCCAGGCCACCAGAAGTCTGCTTTCAGCTCGTTGTACATCTTTGTGCTCCCGGGATGTACAGAAAATTTCGATTGGTGAGCTTCTTCTATGATCACCTTTCTCATGCCTCCATACTTTGGCACCCAGATTCTTCCGTAGATGCCTTTCAATCCCGATTCACTTGTTTCCATATCCTTAATCTGTGCTCTTATATCTTCAGCACCAACATTCTCGTCTTTCAAGGCTTCCTCTTGAGCGGCCTTGACATCATCAATAATAGTGGATGTTAACATAGTAGATGTCAACATGTAACAGCAATCCTTGACATATGCTTTGCGGCTCAAAGCATCGGCTACCACGTTAGCCTTCCCGGGATGATAAAGGATTTCACAGTCATAATCCTTTATAAGTTCCATCGAACGTCTCTGCCTCATATTGAGCTCCTTCTGACTAAATATGTATTTTAAACTCTTATGGTCAGTGTATAACTGACACTTAGTCCCGTAAAGATAATGCCTCCATAACTTCAAAGCGAATGTTACCGCAGTCAACTCAAGATCATGAGTTGAGTAGTTCTTCTCATGCTGCTTCAACTGCCTTGAAGCATAAGCAATTACCTTCCCACGCTGCATCAGTACAGCGCCAAGTCCCAACTTAGAAGCATCCGTGTATACCACAAAGTCCTCATTACCCTCTGGTAGGGCAAGTATCGGTGCTTCACTTAACGTCTTTTTCAAAATATCAAACGCCTCCTGCTGCACAGTTTCCCATACAAACGGTGCATTCTTCTTTGTTAACATCGTTAAAGGGACTGCAATCTTTGAAAAGTCCTTAATGAATCTCCTATAATAGCCTGCCAGCCCAAGGAAACTTCTGACTTCCGTAGCTGAGCGAGGCGGTTCCCAATTTCTTACCGCTTCTACCTTAGCCGGATCTACAGAAATTCCGGCCCCCGATATCACATGCCCTAAAAATTGAATCTGTTGCAGCCAAAACTCACATTTTGAGAACTTGGCATACAACCTTTCCTTTCTTAACAATTCCAATAACTCTTTTAGATGATCAGCGTGTTCGGCTTCAGACTTTGAATACACCAAAATGTCATCTATAAAAACAATTACCGACTTGTCCAACATCGGTCTGCAAACTCGGTTCATCAAATCCATAAAGACAGCCGGGGCATTGGTTAACCCGAAAGGCATAACCAAGAACTCGTAATGCCCGTAACGTGTCCTAAAAGCAGTTTTAGGCACATCTTCCTCTCTAACTTTTAACTGATGATATCCCGACCTCAAGTCAATCTTAGAAAACACACAAGCTCCATGTAACTGGTCAAACAAGTCATCTATCCGCGGCAACGGATACTTGTTCTTGATCGTCAATTTATTCAGCTCCCGGTAATCGATGCACATCCTCATGGTGCCATCCTTCTTCTTAACAAATAATACCGGAGCTCCCCACGGCGATGAACTTGGTCGAATAAAACCCTTGTCTAACAACTCCTGGAGTTGTGTCATCATCTCTTTCATCTCGGTTGGGGCAAGGCGATAAGGAGAACGAGCTACCGGTGCAGCTCCAGGGATCAGATCAATTCTAAATTCCACTTGTCTCTCAGGCGGCACGCCAGACAAGTCTTCCGGAAACACATCCGGGAATTGTGATACAACAGGCACATCGGCCAACGTCTTCTTCTCCGCCTTGGCATCTATAGCATATGCCAGGTAAGCGTCACAACCCTTTGCAACAAGCTTTCGAGCTTTTGCAACAGTCAACAAACACAGATCCCCACTTCTCCTATCCCCATAAATACAGATCTCACGCCCCTCCGGAGTAGTTATCTTGATCATACGCTTCTTACACACTATATGGGCTTCATTCTCTATCAACCAATCCATCCCGATAATCACATCAAATTCACTAAACTCGATCGGAATCAAGTCCAAATTGAAGACTACATCTTCAATCACTAAGGTGCAGTTTCGGTATACATGATCTACTTTAACTAGAGTATTACTAGCAGTTTCAATATCTAGTACCGCAGATAGTTTAGACAAAGGTATGGCAAGTTGTTGTGCAAACATAGTAGATACAAACGATCTATTGGCACCCGAGTCAAATAATACTCTTGCAGGTAAAGAGTTTACAATAAACATACCCGTGACCACCTCCGGGTTTTCCCTAGCCTCCTCTGCAGTGATTTGAAAGGCACGAGCCGGTGCCCTTTGCGACTGACCCCGACCTCGGTTAACTGAACCAACGCTTGAACCTCCTGAAGATTGTGTTGATGTTGGAGCAGCAGCTGCTGGAGCATTCTTTCGACAATTTCTACTATAGTGCCCCCACACTCCACATTTATGGCAGGCATCTGATCTTCGTGGACATTCATTTTGAAAGTGGCCCAACTCTCCGCAGCAAAAACACGCACGCCCGTTGGTGCACTTGCCGAAGTGTTCCAGATGACACTTGTTACAATACTGTGGCTCGGTGTTGATAGAGTATGCACGAGCACGACCGGAAGAACTAGACTGTCGACGGAAGGACTGTTGCGGCGAGTACTGCGATGATCGTGAAGAACCAGAATAACCTCCTTCGCGTTGGCGTTTCGGTGGTGAAGGTTGAGTTGGGTTGACTGAAGCAGCAGCGGACCCCATCACGTATCCCGACATACCCAAGATCTGTTCCACATTCCTGGCGGCTTCCAGTAAACCAGCAAATGTGGGGTAGCGTACGTTGCTCATCACCCTTCGAATCTCCAAATCAAGACCAGCCTCAAACCTGGTCACTTTCCTTTCCTCGGTATCCACTTGATGAGGCGCGAACAAACTCAGCCTCGTAAACTCTACGGCATACTGGGACACAGACTTAGTCCCCTGAATCAGCGTCATAAATTTAGCCTCCAATCTTCGGCGCTCATCGGCCGGGCAATACTGCTGAGTGAAGATATCAGTAAACTCAGCCCATGTCATGACAGATACTCTTTCCAAGGTTAACGCATTCACCATCGAGTTCCACCACATTATTGCGTCTTTGGTGAACATGGCAGTAGCGAATCGGACCATATCCTTCTCAGCACAATCGCTGATTCGGAAAGTCCTTTCTGTAGCTGTTATCCACTCCAGTGCAGTAACAGCATCCCCCAACCCAGTAAATTCAACGGCTCCATTTCCCTTAAAGTCCTTGAAACGACAACCCCTGGGCTTATTTGATGACCCAGTGTTGTCACCTTGCTCGTCATCGTTTCCCTCTCTTTCCTTATTCTTTCTCTTATCTTCTCTTCGTTTAGCTTCGGCCTCATCTCGAGCCCGAAACTGGTCCTGAATCATCCGATTTTGCTCAGCCATCATGGCTAGCATCATTTCTCTCGTCTCTTCAGGTGTCATTCCTCCTCCAGACATGTTCTGAAATATGAAACATATAACTTGTTTAGTAACATGTCATTTATTTATAGACACCACCCAATTGTCTCGTATGATAGTCAATATTCTTACGATTACTAGATCGTAACCTATCTTAGTTCAGATCATTACTTAGAATCACTACATGTCAACACTTAATGTTTGAGACCAAGACCTCACGGACACTTGAATCTCAAACTACTGCTCTGATACCATACGCTGTGACACCCTTGCCACATTAACCTCCAATTACCATTCACCCAGGATTAATCACCAACAAACACTTAACATAATGATCTGATAGCTTAATAATAGTGCGGAAGCAAAATACATAAGTACATAAATTTAAAATATTACAACTGAACCTAACACCCTATGGTGCTACAAGGTTACATGTCTAGTCTACATACTCAAACATTTTACATTATCCCAAATTTATTACATCAATAATTCCATAATCCAAATACCAAAGAAAACGGTAGAAATCTTCAATCACTTCAATAGATTTCCTAGCTAGATGGTCCCGCAGCGGATTTCCCTTTTCCTGTAAAAATTCAACAACTGAAAGGGTAAGCTAAAGCTTAGTGAATACCAGATGATTTTCACACATTCTACAAATCTTTATGATGCCCCCAGAGTATCCGCGGTAACACATACCGTATACTCCACACGTATCCCTGATACGCAAACCTGAGCCGCAGCTCCTTCGAGCTGACACTCGGCATAAGAACAACCAACCATCTGAGGCAGACATTACATCGGGGATGACCTACTGTCTATCCTGACCACAGAGGTGTCAAACTCTTGGTCATATAGCACAGTAACATCAGAGTACAGATGCGACCACGCAGGTCCATCGAAAGGATGCACAACAAATGAACGGACATGCAACAAATATGAATGTGCATCAACATAAACGCATGTTAGTAGAATGCCAAACGAACATGAAACAACAGGCCTCAGCAGGCAATGCAAACATAAAGCAGATGCAGACATGTTAAAAATCAAAGGTACTCACAGTGGGTGCGTTATTAATCTTTAAGCAAATTTTATTTCTCCTCGGGATTTCAACCGGATCAACCAAGTACCCCACTGTGGGTTAAACAACACCACAAGGGACCTGTAAGTCATTTGTAACAACACATTGTGTTAATATCTTGTTTAATTCCATAAAACTTAATTTTTATAAGTTTTTACCATTTTTGATCCCAAATTCGGATCCATGTCCGAATTCGGACCCCACCCGAATTCGGACCCCCAATTCGGTTCTCAATATATGCCCTATTTCGGACCTATGCCAAATTCGGACCACATCCTAATTCGGTCCATATCCGAATTTGTTCAGCAACCGAATTCGGACCCTCATCCGAATTCCAACACTTAGAAATTATTTTGCTAATTTTGAACATCAACATTTCGGATCCTGTCCGAATTCGGTCCGGATCCGAGTTCCTGCTGGATCCGAATTCGGACATCCGAGTTCATATTGGTGCAGTCTTGATATTTTTCCAGATTTAATCCAAGTCATTTTTGGTACTAAATTCAATACGTGAAATAACTTACACCAACTAAAATATACTTGATTACAACCATTTTCTATCACTAAAGTAACACATTTACATACCAAATTTATCCCCTTTTGACCCTTTTTGTACAAGCCGTCGCACACACACACATTAACACACACAAGTCTTCGAAAATCATACTTATAATGCGAATCAGAAGCTGAAATTTAACATATAGCATCTCATACACTAGATTTAGATAAATCCATAACAATATATTACATGCATCAACATCTTCAACTCCAAATCTAATTTTCGGTTTTTATCAAAACCGAACCCAAAAACCATCAAAATCGTAGTGTTGATGAAATGTTTACCTTAATTCGATGATTGCAGATGTTTTAGTTCCTTGAATGCAATCTTATTCCAGATTTTCAGCTTCAAAATCCAATCTTTGATGATCTTCAAATTTTTAGAGAGAGAGAGAGAGAGCCGAGAGAGTATAGTTGTAGAGAGAGAGTGAGTTAGTTCAAAATGAAAGACTAAGGGCCTTTTATTCCATAATTTCAACTTTTGACACTTTTAGCCCCTTAACTTATCTGGTTCCAATAAATACTGAGTTTGTCTTAGTTTTACCCTTACTAACAATTATAAATCATAATAATAATTCAAAATTCCAAAGCTTCATAATTTCTCAAAATAGCAACCAACTTTCATAAATCAACTTAACTTACAAATTTAAACTTAATAAACTTCAATTATAATAATTTTAATCCGAGGATGTTACAAACTGCAATGTACAAAGTATGTGCTCTTTAATTCATACATAATGATTTCTGCTACCTAAACCTATTTCAATCCAATTATAGTAATCAAACCATTTAACTTTCAGAATTCAATTTAAATTGTCGTTAAACTCATTGAGCTAATACAATACATAAACTCTTTAACAAAATTATTACATATTATTCAGATTCCTTACCATCACCAATACCAGCAGGAAACATAATTATGGATGAACCCGTTTTAGAATTTGAATGGTTTGATTCATTCTGTAGATACAGAAACAGACCTTAAATAGATACAAAACAAAGCAATGTGAAACATAATAAACACTAAAAATGCAAAATCGAACCAGACCAAAAAACATATCATTAATTGGCAATTGAAATCCAAACTGAGGACCCATAACATTTGACATAGAATAAAATCAAACACATATGCAGAAGAATCAAAACAGTTGCAAGTAGAGATTAACTGAAAGAACATAATTAATAAGTTAGTAACAATTTCAGAGTTTTGAGTTCGGGCTGGAAAGAATAACAGTGATTAGGAAAAATGTCTAATAAATACGTTGAAAAAGAGAAGAGAGATACCTCCGTCGCTGTTCGCAGAAGCTCGTCGCCGCCGCTGTTGAAGATGCTCGCTGCTGTTGGAGACGAACATAATAGTTAGCGCCAATCGCTGCTGGAGTCGCCGGTCACTGCCGAAAGAGACAGAAAAATGCTTGTCACCGCTCCAGGAGTTGCGCCGGTCACATGGATGAGAAGAACAATCGGCTAGGTTTAGAGAGAATGGGGGAGATAAGCTGCGCTTTTTTTAGGAAAAAGGGGAGAAAAAATAGGAACCGACTTCTTTTAACGAGAGGAGCCCGTGATTTTATATATGAACCGGGTAATTATTTAAAAAAAAATACGGGTATAATGGAATTCGGTTGCTTATGTCTAAAACCGAACTATGGCTATATCTTAAAAAAAGTAGTGATTGAAGTAATAAAACCCGGTTTTAATGTATATATTAGTTTTAAATGAAAAGTTTAAATTTAATTTTTATTAGTTTACCACCAAAAATATATATACCTGTGATTTTTTAAATTTGTAACCAATTTTCTAATTCTACTCTTAAAAAAAAATAAAACATGTAGTATCAAATTTTGTATTTTATTAATCTTAACAAATCAGACATTGAACTTTGGTGTGTATTTTTTAATCAAAATTACAAAACAATAAAAAATAGTATAGTCAACACTTAAAAACATGTCATATTTTTTTCATTATAGATGCGACACTTAAAAAAATGTTATATGTTTTTAAAATGTGTTGTGTTTTTTCATTATAAATGCAATACTCTAAAAATGTGTTGCATTTTTTTATTGAAATATGCAACACTTTAAACAAATGTTGCAATTTTTATTAAAAATTGCAACACTTTAAAAAATTGTTGCATTTTTTTAGTAAAAATGGCAACACTTTAAAAAAAGTGTTGCATTAAATCATTATATGCAACACTTATTGTCAATGTGTTGCTTTAGAGTGAACTTAAATAAAAAGGCAACAATTATTAAATGTGTTGCATCAAAAGTGTTGCCTTAGCTTCAAAATGTAGTAGTGTTTCAACCTTAGAGGCTTATGAAAACTTAATCAGAAAAGCAATTACAACTGAAATAAACTTGTACGTGCCAACTTACAATAGAAAAACCTATTCTATGTATATATACTGCTTTCTGATTTGTTTCCTTGATAAACTCTGATTTCTCTTATAGTTGATATGCTTGAATCTTAGAATATATTTTTCCTGAATATCAGCACTTTCTGTTTATTGAGCTGTTGAGCAGCTTGAAGTCTATCTGTTGAGCAGCTTGAGTTTGAACACTGGCAGCTTGAACTTTTGAACTAGCAGCTCGAACTTCTTCAACAAACAGCTTGAACTTTGCAATTACACAGAAAATCTACTAACAGTTTGAGAAATCTAACTAACAGCTTGACATACTTAGAATATTTCCCAACAATCTCCCCCTAACTTAAATTCTTTACACAAGACTTTAAGTTTCTATACAAATAAGGAAATAAAACAAAGTAAAACTGTTATATACAAACTAAGGCATCCAAAAACTTACAATTGTGAAAGTTTCTGATTAACTGCCTTCAAAAATTCTATTTTCAATTCTTCTCTATCACAGTATATCTTCACTGAGCTCATTTGTACCAACCATGCCCTTGGAAAATCAAAAAGTTCAAAATTGAAGAACATGCTGGATCCATTTACGAATCTGAGTCTATATGTCTTTGATTTCACATAAAGATCAACATTTGCAATCTTCATCTCCTTGGCATCTTCTATATCTTTTCTTATGGACTCTGGATCAAAAATGCTCTTGAAATCCTTTATAGCCTGCTTGACCTGGGGTAGTGAAGACCTGGATTGACTCACTGAGCCAACATGATGCATTCTAGTAAGTTCATCCCTGGTCATCCCTTGAACTATGTGCATTATACTCTTGTACTCTTCTTCAGACCTGCTTCTCTTCTGACTACATAATGATATTTTAAATCAATGTTATCCATTGACTTAGCATACCAGTATGTGATAGGGGGCTTGGAGAAGTCATGATAATTTAGGGATTTTTCAATTTCCATTGCCTTTTGAAGTTGATGCTCAAATAACACCTTTTTCACCTGATCAAGCTTTGCCTGTGAAATAGCTTCTGGTTGAGGATTAGTAGCAGCAGCTTAAACAGGAGGAGAAGGGTCAATGACACCAGCTTGAACTGATTCTTGTTGGCTTTGGACTTGATGGGAGACTTTGGCAATCTTTCTTTTTTCCATTTCTTTATCATGAAGTTCCTGCAGCCTTTCTGTGCTCCATGACTGAGACAACTTCTTTGAAATCCCAACTGAATAAGCAAAATTGATCAAAAACCTTTTGTGCTCTGCCTTTGAATGCCCTGTTGGCATTTTCCTTTTCTTCTCATTCTGTTTAACCACAAACCCTTTTAGGTAATCACCTAAGGTTTCATCATCTTGCATTGGGACATGAGTTTGCTGGTCCAGAAGTTCATCCTGTTCTTCTGCTAACTGTCTGGCAAATTCAGTATCATGAGCAACCTGGGCCTCTCTAGATGAAAATTTGTGCTTTGGAGATTCTATGAGAATGCCCTTGCCCTTATCCTTTATTGCAGAAGATGTAGCTTGGACTGTACTGACAGGAGCTTGACTACCTTCTCGGATAACAACTCCTGTTGTTCTTATGGGAGCAGCTTGAGTTTCTAGGCTAACAGCTTGAGTAGCTGTTGGGACTGTTAGCCTAGAATCTTGGACTATTGGAGTAGGAGTTGGAGCTGCTTGGACTGAACTAGGGATCTCCTGATTCTCCCCCTTTTTGGATGCATTGGTTTGGTCAGGAGGACCTACAACCTTTGCCATTAGGGTTCGAATCATCTTCTCATGTTGAATGATTTTATTTCCACAGAGGGTGAACCCTTTATGAAAGTAATCCATTCTCTGATTCTGAGCTGTTACTGTCTGTTGAAGTGCTCTGATTTGTGCCCCCTGTGCAGCAATAATGGACTGATAATATTCCAATACTGCTACAACAGGTTTCAGCTGAGGATCCGTTAAAATCATAAGTTGCAGACTAGCCTCAAGATCAGCAAAAGAATGTGGTGCTTGTGATCTATCACTGGCAGGAATTCCAGAGGTAGAAACCTCTGGGCCCCTCTGTTCTTGGTTCTGGGGACTTCCAAAAGGTGTTTGCACACCCTCTGTTGCCATGGGTGTGGTCTTAATGATGTTGACACTGTCCTGTGCCTCTTGTGCAGAGACAGCAGTAGTGTCAGCCACAGAACCCATATGGACATCCTCTGTTGGGATGTCCACCTCCAAATTGAGGATGGGAGTGTCCTCAGTGGGTGCCCTTTGGATATTCTGTGCAGAAGTGTCCTCCTGCACAGGGATATTTGGCTCTTGTATTTGGGCTGAGGAGGAAGGAGCTCCTGAAACCCTTTTTCTTTTGTATAGTATAAGTGGGGATGTCGGTTTGATAGAAGGATCAGAAGGAGTATTTGTATCATGAGGAGTGGGTTGGGGTCCTGGTGGTGAAGCAGTGATGTTAGGCTAAGCCTGCTCAGGACCCTCTCCTCTGTTTAGTGGATTGATGCCCAACATTGCAGAAGGCAATGGGACATCTACACTCAAAAAATTGGCACTTGATTTTAAAAGACGTTTTATTGTTGGTAAAGAGTGCCTATGGGAAACATGAATCCTTTTATGTACATTGAAATTACTGCAAGTTCTTGCAATAATTTCAGCCAAAAACCTAGGATACATCAAAAATTTCCCATGCTTTAAGGTATGATGCCTTAACATACCCTGAAAAATTATATTAGAAAAATTGAACTGTTGGCCTGTAGATAAACACACTAAGGCAGTGGCTATGTTAGAAGAAAATTCTGACCATGCAGTTCTTTTAGCGCTTATGCATTGTTGGATAATATGTACAAGATATTTCCACTTAGGGGCAAAATGAGTTTTAAAGAAAGTATAAGAATCAGTAGGGCCCCTATACCCTATAGCAAAAAGGCCTTCATGTAAGGCAGTAAGAGACAGATCGGTTATACCTGTGGCAACTTGAAGATGCAAGTGTTGGCGTATGAGATCCTCAGTGATGGTGACAGAGTGTCCATCGAGCTTGGATGTCAAAGAAGTGACTCCATTAACGGTTTGAACAGAGGCATGTTTCCAAAATTGCTCTATATGAGATATATAGATTGTGGGGTTTATGGTGAGAGCATGATGAATGTGGGAACTTCTAAGGAAGTCCATCATGTCGTGGAATGGTTGAAGGTCAGAGTGTTTGAGAGAATATGGAAGACAGTTGTGTTCTTTGACAAACTCCATTGACGATCAATCGGTGATTTAGGGTTTTAGAGAAGTGTGTGTGAATCGCTCAGAGAGAAAAGAAAGGGCGTGGAAGATATTTTTCAACTGGTAGTTGCAATTGAACGAAACTGTGACCTTTAAAGGTTTGGGGGTTTCGAAAATATCTAATCCCGCGCACACACTTAAGAAATTACCAAATTACCCTGCACACTTTGACAGATCAAGTGAAACAACTAACAGTCCGAGAAAATGAACTAGCAGCTTGAGAAAAGACTCAAGCTGGTAGTTGAAAAGTAAGCATATTCGAATGAAACAGTGTCTCCCCCTTAATCAAGCATATGAAATAGATATATTCTTCATAAAATAAGAGAGAATAATGAAAAACAAATTAATCCATATTAACCATGCCAATATTTGATACTAGGAAGGTGAATCTTCCTACATCAAATGGTTTTGTAAATAGATCAGCTAACTGATCATCAGTATGAATTTTGGTAACTTGGATTAATTTCTTCTCATTACAGTCCCTTATAAAATGAAATCTGATGTCTATATGCTTGGTTTTGGGAAATTTCACTAGATTTTGTACAATGCTTATTGCACTTGAGTTGTCAATGTAAATGGGAGTGGATAGGAAATTCATACCATAGTCTCTCAGTTGATTCTGAATCCACATCACTTGGGAACAGCAGCTTGCAGCTGCTACATATTCTGCTTCAGTAGATGAGGTGGAGACAGTTGTCTGCTTTTTGCACTGCCAAGAGACCAATCTTGCTCCTAGATATTGACATCCACCAGTTGTGGACTTTCTGTCAATGTTGCATCCTCCATAATCACTATCAGAATAGGTTGTTAGTTCAAGAGGAGAGTCTTTAGGATACCAGAGGCCCAAATGTGGTTGGCCTTTGAGATATCTAAAGATTCTCTTAACAGCAAATAGGTGTGAGTCCTTTGGAGCACATTGAAACCTGGCACAAACACAAATAGCAAACATTATATCAGGTCTAGAAGATGTTAGGTACATAAGTGAACCTATCAGGGATCTGTATAAATGAATGTCCACATTTACTCCATCTTTGCCTGCATCAAGCTGCTTGTGAGTGTCCATTGGAGTACTAGCAACTTTGGTATCTTTCTAACCAAACTTTTCCAGTATGTCATTAACATACTTTGATTGACTTATAAAAAGTCCAGTAGGCTTCTGCTTGACCTGCAATCCTAGAAAGAAGGTGAGTTCTCCCATTGAACTCATTTGAAACTTTTTGTGCATCAATGCCTCAAACTCTTTGCACAGACTGTCATTGGTAGACCCAAAGATAGTATCATCAACATAGATTTGAACAAGCAGAATCTCAGATTTGATGGACTTTGTGAACAATGTTGTGTCCAGAGTACCTCTCTTGAATCCATTCTGTAGAAGGTATGATGACAGAGTGTCATACCATGCTCTAGGGGCTTGGTGGAGTCCATAGAGGGCTTTGTCTAATTTGTAGACTCTGTCTGGATACTTGTAGTCCTCAAATCCAGGAGGTTGACACACGTAGACTTCTTCTTCAATTGTACCATACAGGAAAGCAGACTTCACATCCATTTGATACACTTTAAATCCTTTGAAGCTTGTATAGGCTAGGAACAGTCTGATAGCTTCAATTCTTGCCACTGGAGCAAAGACATTATCGTAATCTATCCCTTCTTCTTGAGTGTATCCCTGTACTACCAATCTTGCTTTGTTCTTGATGACTATCCCTCTCTCATCCTTCTTGTTTCTAAACACCCATCTTGTACCAATTGCTCTCTTTCCTTTAGGAAGATCAACTAGAGTCCATACATTCTGAATCTTGAATTGCAAAATTTCTTCCTGCATTGCCTCAATCCAAGATGGATCTTTCAAGGCCTCAGATGCCTTCTTAGGTTCTAACTGTGACATGAAACAAGCATGTTCAAAGGCAGCTAGACTAAATTCTGGAACTGCTGATTCTGTATCAGTAGACTCTTTGTGAACCATTGTCCTTGTCTGCACAGGAGTGCGTGGATCACCTATTATCTGATTGAGAGGATGATACTTGTGAATTCTGAGTGTTGGCTCTCTGTCTGTCTGAAAAGAAGTTCCTAGATTTGTATCATCTCCATCATGACCACTTGATGGTTCAACCTCAGGAACAACTTGACTAGAAGCTGGGACTGTTTCCCTTTGTGATGGAGCTGTTCCCTCAGGACTTGGGATTGGCACTTCATGGTTTGGATTTGAATCATGTTGAGCATCCAGTACCCCTTGGTGGGTCACAAGATAGAAGTGGTATAACCGTATACTCATCCCATTGGCTAGAATCTTCAACAGTCTGAAACTTTGTGCCAAAAGCTTCAACATTTGTGCTACCAGCATGAGAATTTGTGTTGGCAGCTTCAACCCTGTTTTCATCAGTTTCTGCAGTATACTCAACAAAGCTCAGAGAATTTGTTAGTGAATCTAAATCAAACAACCAATCAGGACCAGTGCCTTTGACATTTGCAGTATTTTCATTAAATTCAACATTGGCACTTTCTTCAATGGTTTTAGACACACTGTTATATACTCTATAGGCTTTGCTTTGAGTGGAGTATCCTACAAAGAAACCTTCTTCAGCCTTACTTTCAAACTTTCCTAAGTGAGTCTTAGTGTGAAGAATGGTGCATGAACATCCAAAAGGCTATTAAGGGGACTCTATTATGGAATAACTCATATGGAGTTTTCCCTTGTGATTGAACAACCTGAACCCTATTTAGAACATAACAAGTTGTATTGACTGCTTTTGCCCAAAAGGTCATTGGCAGTTTGGAATCAGCTAGCATGGTTCTAGCAGCCTCAATTAAAGTTCTGTTCTTTCTTTCAGCTACACCATTTTGCTCTGGTGTTCTTGGTGCACTATATTGCCTAGCAATACCTTTAGACTCACAGAAACTGTTTAGGATATGGTTTTTAAACTCAGTTCCATTGTCTGACCTTATCACCTTAACTTTTAAGTTGGATTGGTTTTCTATCTTAAGAATAAATGATTTAACTAGCTCAGCAGTTTCATCTTTAGTCCTAAGAAAGTATACCCATGTGAATCTGGTGAAATCATCAACAATGACTAAACAGTAAGTTCTTTTATTCAAACTCAAAACAGATGTTGGACCAAAGAGATCCATATGAACAAGATGAAGAGCAGATGAGATTGAATTTACTTCTTTGGTCTTATGAGAAGATTCGTGTTGCTTGCCTTTAAGACATGCTACACAATGATCATCACAGATGAACTCCTTTTGTGGTAAACCTCTTACCAAATTCTTTTTGACTAGAACATTCATAGATTTGAAGTTCATGTGACACATCCTTCTGTGCCAAAGAGCAGACTCATTAGATGATGCTTTAGATATCAAACAGCTAAAAGTACTTGATTTGGATAAAAGATCTGTGTCCAAACAGTAGACATTGTCCTTTCTTGGTGTTCTAAGTAAAACAAGATTTTCAGGTATTTTAAAATCTTTTAAAAGAACAATGCACTCAGAATCTGTGAAGACAGCAATATTTTGTTTATCACAGATTTGAGACACACTTAATAAATTGTACTTCAGCTGTTCAACATATAAAACATCATTGAAAAGCATATTTCCTGCTTTGACAGTACCTTTACCGGTGACCTTACCTCCCTTGGAATTTCCTCCAAATGCAACAAAACCTCCTTCAAAGCCTTTGAAATTTGACAAGCATTCAGAATTGTTTGTCATGTGCCTAGAGCATCCACTGTCCAAATGCCATCTTGTTTTATGTTGTGACCTGTGGTTGCCCTGCACAAATAAAAGCTTAGTTAGTAGTGGAGTAAACCCAAACCAAGTTGGTTTTGGGTTGTCCTTGTGCATTGACATAACTAAACACGGTTTGTGACTTTTTATACTTAGTGAGATCCACTAGTGGATTCTGTGAAGAATATTTAGTTATGACATGAGGAATCCAGGTGTTCTTTCCAACCTTTGCTTTAACAGTCTCAGATGATCCATTACCAGTCCCAGTTTTAAGCCTAGCCGTTTCAACATTTGGATCAACAGTTTGATCTGGTTTTTTGCCTTTAACACACCATATCTGTTTAAAAACGGATTTAGGTTTTGCCAAAACTTGTTTTTGGTGTGTGGATTGTTTTTTATTGACCTTTAAGAATCTGTGATCAACTGTTTTCTTTGGAACTGGTGCAACAGGTGGTTTGACCTTAAGATTTTTTGTGTTTTTAACAAATGCTTGTTTCTGAACCACAGTCTGTTTTGCAACAGATGGTTTGTGTGAAGACCACCCCTTGCGGGGCGGTAGTCACGAGTCTAGGTCCCACATCATGCAATACGATATCAATCATAACTAAGATAGAGTAATTAATTGCGGAATTATAAATTACATGTACAAGCATATTAGGATTAAGTTTAATACAGATTAAGTTTTCAAATTAAACTTATAAAGGGCACAAGTCTAATCTAATTCATGTCATCATATAATCAAGATAAATCTACCCAGACCACCATATTATCATCCTCCATTTAGTACCAAAAGGGTTTGCTGAGTAGAGGTCTATGAGAACTCCTGTCTTGATCTTATAAGACCTAAGTACTAGGTCCAGCAGGTGACTTTCCTTTATCTTTTCCTGTAAAAATGTGAGTAGCAATTGTAAGCAATGCTTAGTGAGTAAATAGATTTTTAAATTAACATGCAATGTCAAGCGGATCATCAGTCTAGCGTGATATGTCTTGGCTGCCGCTACAGCCCTCATGATTGAGACATAGAAGTCATAGAGTCGGATGATGTTCACGCTCACGCTTAAATCGTGGGGATCAGCCAAATACTGAGCTAGCTACCAGTAAATCAACATGGCGGAACATCGGAGGTCATTACCAAGTTCAATAGAACTGGTGAAATAGCCAGGTCTAGAACAATAGACCGACAAGGCTAATCAAGCTGAATCAATATGTCAAGGTATATGCAATGATGAAGCATACGTAATCAAGTCATGATAGCAATAATCTCAAAGCAATGTCAGAATTGAACTGTAAATGCAATATCATATGAAGTGATAAGTCAAATAGCTATCATGATCCACTGGGCAACACCGAACCATAGTGTGCACAGGTCACAATCCAGTTGATAATATGAATGTCAAATCAATCTAGCATCAACAATATGTCTCAACCGGAAATTCAAGCATGTTAAATCTGAATATCTATAACTCACTGATCTGCGGTCTTTAACAAACAGATGTAAAATTTGCCACCTGAGTTATCCCAGGATTTTATCTTTGTCAATCTGTTCTCTGTCAATTCAAATCTTTGACCCGCTATAAATCATTAAATCTTTGTATCTATGTTCAGAATTTCACTGAACCTATCCAAAATTATCATGTCAATATCATCATCTTTTAGTCTTTAAATCTTTAATTCATCTGATTCTGATAACTTGTTCATTCATATTCTTTGTTTCATTAAATTCTCAAAGGATCAGTGTAAGTGTCGATTCTTACCTCAAATTCGTATGAAATCGCATGTGAATTAGCAGATTCTTGTAGTACTCTTCGAGATCTTTTCAACGATGTATAAAACTTGATAATCGGCCGGTCGATTTTGGGAGAAAATTATAGAGAAGTAGAGAGAGAGAGAGTCAGATTTTCTTAATTCTGATTAATGGATATTATTGGCGTTTATATACTTAATCAGTTACATATGAAATTTAACCCACTTTTACTTTTGTATCTTATATCTCTTTTATTTAATTATTTTTAATAATTATTAAATCATAACTTTAAATATTTATATAATTTAATTAAATATTTCAAAACTTAATTAAATTATAATTCAAATAATGAAATTTTACTACATTATTAGTTCAAAATACTGAATTTACGACTGGGTCAAAAGTTAGGTTGTTACAGTTTGTACAAGCAATGTCTGGCCAAATGGTTTTTCCTGCCACAATGGAAACATC
Source organism: Centrapalus pauciflorus (assembly GCA_020465985.1). NCBI lineage: Eukaryota > Viridiplantae > Streptophyta > Magnoliopsida > Asterales > Asteraceae > Centrapalus > Centrapalus pauciflorus. Next base: position 5,878 of record JAANYP010009165.1, on the reverse strand, counting down.
TTTTGACTGTTTGGATTGGAGAACCAGTTTTATTGGACCATAACCGGTTCTTGTTCCTTTGATTTCCTCAGACCTGTAAGGTCTACCACTACGAGATCTATCTAGACGCGGAGCCGTCAACGAGTGCGGAATCCTCGTTAACGGGTAGACGAAAACAACTCTCAACTACGAAACACGGAGACTATCAGAGGCTGAACGAACGACACACGAACGATCCTACGAACTGATTCTCTCCGAAAGAACACACACCAAGCTGATAAACTCGAGATCGCTTATTGCTTAATTCCTCACGAATTCTGCAAAAAGTCTGATTATATCTCGAGTCTATCCCTAATAATAGACCCTGATTCAAGTCTGATGTGGGCCAAAATCGAATCTGTCCCAAGGCCCATTCGAGTCTGTCCACAAAGACACTCTCGAATCTGGCCATATTCGAATCTATGGCTACATTCGAATCTATCACAGATTCGAATGTTAACCCTTATATAATTCGAATCTAGCTAACATGTATATGAAACTTATGTTTATGCTTGAATTAATCTTTGATCTTTATGTTTGAACTTCTTGTAATATGTTACATCAAGTTCAAACACACAATCAATAACTGACAAACATATATAAACATATATATCAAACACTTGTTAAACCACAATGTTGAATATTACTTAAACCAAAATGTTAGATTGCTTAGACTGCTATCGTCACACAGGGTGTACCAACAGACTCCCCCTTGACGATAGCTTCTAACTATTTACATCAAGTTTAAGTACTAGAACTATATATACTACTTCCTGCATATAAACCAGCATCTATACAAACTTTTACTACCTTCTGGAACTTCCTGGCTTCAGATCTCCATGCTTCAATAAAGAAGATAGGCTGATCATGTAGCTTCTTCAGGTCGTCCTTTGATAGATTTATCAAATGCAGTGGATCATATACCTTCAAAATGACCTTCTCGTCTTGATCCTCCATGATGGCTTCAGCAGTGTCATTATCGATGTACCACCATTTCATGTTGCTCAAAATATTCTGTGGCATCGATTTCATTGGTACTTTCTTCAGACACCTCACAGGTTTGTATACCATCCTGGCCCATGGCCTACCTGTATGAGGATCTATTCTCGACTGATCCTTGACCCTCTTTCCGGTCCTTGGCTTGAGTCGCTCAAATTTGCCTGATCGCCCTTCTTTCCTTATAATTCTTTCAATCACTTCTGCATACTTATCATCTCCAATATTAATCAGCTCCTTCCAGGCTAACTCTTTAACTTCAATCTTGGGCAGTGAATTGAATGCTTTCAGTGTTCGCCTCAAGTATTGGAGGCCATCTCTTCTTTTCAAAATAAACAGCTGCAGTTCTCTGTCAAAGAACCAGCTTATGATCCCTCCTGAGAAATTTACAGCACCCGGAACTCTCATCTTCTTCTTCATCTTCAGCTGATCTTTCTTTTCTTCCTTCTTAAACCAAAGATTTATCAACTCAGCTCTAGATGGCTCTTTCTCTGCCTCTTCAAGTTCAGTGTCCTCGACTGAGGCTATCTTGATGTAGTCAATATCAATCACATTATGATTATTTCCCACATATAGTTCCGTAACAGGTTGTGAATTTATTATCACCTCGTTGACATGATCGTCCTCATCATCTAACACTTCGTCATCCGATTTCCAGTCAACGACCTCCTCCGGAATGAACTCACCTTCCTCCAACTCTTCGACTTCATCTTCAAAATCGAATTCCATAAGCTCTTCCTCAATATCTTTCAGCGCATCTATCATGTCGCTATCCAAAGCCTTTGAAGAACCAGCCTCTCCTCCTACTTCTCCTCCTAGACTAGGCTCCCCCTGAGATTGAGCAGTCTGAGCAGCAGAAAAATCTACTGGCTCATCCTGTCTATTAGGGCTGGGATCATTGCCTTGGTTGTCTTGATCATCATCCTCATCTCTCGGCCTCTGTACATTTGGATCTTGGCACGACGTCTCCCCCTGAACCTGTATATTTTTCATTAACTGCTCGATTAGGGAGCGCATCGCCCTTAACTCTGCGGCCTGATCTGCTACAAACGTTTTCAATTCAACGTTCTCTTCCTGGACTTGCTCCACTATCTTCTTTAACTCGGCATTATCCTTATCGAGATTAGCATTATGCGCCTGGATTTCACCGATCGCCTTTGTCAGGCCTAAGATTTGAACATGTTGGAAGTCGACGCGAGCTTTAAGCTGCACAAATCGTTGATTGTCGGTATATGATGATGATGTTGATGGAATGGACTGTATAGGAGTTGGGCGGATTGGTGGTGGAGCGGTGGCCTGAGGTTCTTGAGTTTGAGTTTGGGGAATTTCTGGTTGTGCATCCGATGCTGAGGATGACCCTTGCATAAACCTGTGACGCTTGGCCCTTTGCCGAGTCACTAAGGGAGCAACTTCCTCCTCTTCAAAATCTGAATCATTAGATTCCCTTACTACTCTCCTCCTCGATCCTTCTTCATTAACGACCAATCTTGATCCATACGTTCCAATTTGAACAGTAGGTTCAGTCGAAACTGACTCAGGAGCCTCAACTTCTAGCTCCTCCATTTCTTCCGACTCGGTTTCCGATGATGACAAAACTTTATCACCTTGCTCTGGCATATATTCATCAACATCTCTTAACACGTCTTCCTCTCCCTCAGGTAGACTAAGTAATTCACCTACTAATGATGCAGCCACATCTTCATTTGCATGAGGCCCTGCCTCCCAAATTTCATTCAGCGTTTGGCATAATTGTTCAGCTTCGGTTGGAACATTTGAAGGCCCAGCTTCCTGTTCTTCCGGCTGCTGACTTGTCGAAGGCCTTGACGCCTGAGTTTGACTCGCAGCTGATCTTTGTCTACGCCTTGGAGCACGCTGTGGCTGTGGCTGTGGCTGTGGTTGTTGTTGTGGTTGTGGTTGTCTCGGTTGAAATTCAACTACCCCTGCCCAGTTGGCAACATCCGGGGCTTGAAACTCCCTATCCAAGATTGCTCCGAATACCGGACGCTCAACAGGAACAGCCAACCTTCCTCTGTGCGAGGAACAGTCAGTGAAAATCCGTTTATCCATAACAGCAACGCTCTGGATGTCATTTGACGGCGACAGATTTGGCAAGAAATGCCTGATCAACATCATAATGAACCGCGGATATAACAAGAACTGTTGATTTTCTGGGGCGGTTATCTGGTCAACAAATTCTAAGAAAAACATCTCCGAGAAACTATATGGACGATTATACACCATTGCGACTATCCCAGACTGCATCTTCGCAACCATATAATCAAACCCTGCTTTCTTTGGAGCAAAGCATACCATGAAGACATGAGCAAGAAATCTCCATTGCCCGATTAAGCCGCTTTTCATGTATGACACCTTTGTCACATCAAGACTGTAACCCATTCTCTGAAAGGCCGCTTGCCTTATACTCAGAGGAAATTCAATTGGTCCAGACTCTTCTTCTTGAGTGCCCAGCTGCAACACTTGACGCAGCATGTCTGCCGAAAAGACCAGCGGTTGTCCAGCAATACGAGTGCGTAGCACTGTCGGTGTGACCGAGCAGTCTACCTGCAGATGATCGTAAAATTGTTGAATGTAAGGTAAAACGAGCTGCACATTATGAGATAGTGCAAAACCGATCCTAGACTCTACTAGGAAATCAAGCACTTGTCTAAATCCCTATGCCTCAGGGAGATTATGATCGGGATGAAGCACCATATTGTGCTTAGGCACAAACGCTCGTACAGCCATTTCTGCACAATAAACAAAACTATTAGATTCATTAAAAATCAATAAACTTGTTTAAATTCAAATCTGTTTTATTTTGAACTTGTTTAAGTACAAAATCCAACACAATTAAATTTCTACAAGTTTAATAAAATTTAAATTAAATAATGCAAATAAAAAAACAGATTCGAATGTAACAGATTCGAATGAGTCGCTTTTCGAGTTTGATGGACAGATTCAAATGTCCTGGTCATCAGATTCGAGACACCCCATGAACAGATTCGAACCGCCGATTTTATTCAAAGACCAAATCTCTTGATTTTAACCTTTTTGGACTTAGAAAATTACATTCATTAGTCCTACTAGTTACTAATCACAGATATATGCCTTTAATTTGACTATTTATCGGTCCAAACTTGGTAATTTTGTAAAAACCCTATTTCGACCCTTAAACTTTCAAAACTCGATGATTTTGCCTAAAATTGTGTATAAAACTACATGAATCTTGTACAATCAAGTTGATTATACCTAGATACAGTAGTAGAATCGAACACACTAGCTTTAAACTCGACGGATTGTCGTTTATGAGAGAAACGATAGACTCGAGAACAGATTCGAAATCGCTGGAATAGATTCGAGAAACTAGATTCGAAAACAGTAAGTATTAAATGTCTTCACTGTTGACCTATATATACTACCAACCTTCGAATCTAAGGCCAACTCGAATCTACTGACAGATTCGAATCCTTCCCAATTCGAGTCTGTCCTAAACTCGAAACCACCAAACACTTAGAAAAATTTCAAAAATTTTGACATAACTTCAACTTTTTCAACCTTTTTCTACGGTATCGTGTAACCAGATAAACTATGCCAACTCTTTTACCCTAAGCACAAGATATTTCACGCAATGTTTATTTTATCCAACTTTGAATGCACCCTCAGTAATTTTTGACCTTTTTCCTAAGTAAAAATTAAACATAAAATAAAATAAAATAAACTAAGGTAAAATAAAATTAAATTAAATTAAAAATAAAAGATTGACCAAAAATTTATTCTAGACTTAAGCTATACTTAGAATATTTACAACCTAAGCTAAATACTAAGCAAAATATTTTTGATGAGTAAAGTCTAAGAAAGGTTCAATCAGATAGCGATGTCTGATACTTACTTTCAGTACTTAAACTTTCACACTTAGGAATTTTTGATTCCTTTGATTATTTGTCGTGACATACCTATTTAGCTGATTGTTGGTATTTTACCCCTTTAAACATTCTACATTTCGGAATATCCCTTGGCATTTTTATTTATCAGGAAATTATCTTACGTGACTCAGAACAAAGACATACTTTTATGATCAAGGCACACAGACAAAGATTCTAACTTGTTGGTATTTGCAAACTTTCTTTAAAAGACAAACATCGGACACAGGTCTGTATTTTCATACAACAGAGTGTCTTAGTTTGACTTAAGGTTTATTCTTAAAGCTAGCAAGACAGCGGTGACAGGTCTGTACCGACGTACAACAAAGCGACATATCTTGCTAACCCTAATCTAAACAGAAACAACAGGTCTGTACTTACGTACAACAGAGTTGCATGTTTTCGACTCTCAGTTTTGTATGATATTTCTATTCTTTCCATTTTCAGATGTATTTGATGTTGCCATACATCCCCAGAAAGTTTGCATACCTCATTTAGACTCAAAGTTTGTATGTCTTGTACATAAAAATTAAGACCGATTGGTCGTACATCTAAGTTAGTGACACGCTTGACTTTTTCTAGAATATTTTATTAGCCTTGAGATTCCCTATATGTATTATGCCTACCAACACATCAAACTAAATAAAGTATAACACTTAGGATTTAGTTGCATTATGTGTGAAAGCCTAAACACTTAGAGTTTGTAACGACTGTGCTAATTTTCGTCACTTTGAACCTATGTATCTAAGACTTAACTCATTTTCTGATATTCTCTTTTTTTTTTGTAATTTTATGATTTTCTCTCTTTTTTCTTTTGTTTTTCATATGAAATAAGATAACCTACTAACTTACTAAAAATAGAAACTTACTAAAATAGAAACTTACTAAAAATAGAAACTTTCCTAAATTAGCAGACTACTGTAAAGAAAGAAATACTACGACTA